>JASDQU010587892.1:74156-119484 GCA_032191745.1 Picea mariana | reverse complement strand
CCCCCCTCTTAGTATCAACAAGGTGAAACCCACTTGCTGTCAGAAATTGGATAAATGAATCCAACATTTAATAATTTATGTAATTCTTCTTTCACAAAGTCTTTTAAGATTGGATTCATATGCCTTTGTGGTTGTCTTAATAGGGTTATCCCTGGTTGGATATAGATGTGGTGAATGCAGGTGTCAGGATGCACTCCTCTCATATCAGTGTATTCCCATGCAAATGCCCCTAACTGTTCTTTCAAAAGGTTTGTTAATTGTTCCTGTTGGCTGAGATTTAATTCAGAGTTGATGTATAGACATCTTCCTGGGCTAATTTCTACTGGAATAGTGTATGAACCTGGATGCTCATCAATGGTGAAAACCATATATGGTAAAAACGAGGAAAATAACTCACTTCGTTCTTGAAATTCCTCACTGAAAATTTGATCGTATTGAAGATATGTTTGTGGGAACTCAACATTTTCTGTCACAGAAAGAAATTGACTTAGAATATAATCCTATGTAGGTTCTTGTAGTGCATGAAACTCATCAATAGAGAATAAATATTCTTCATCATCATTCTCATGATAGGTACATTTCAGCCACCATAATTCTTCTGTGACTGGTTGAGCAGGTGGAAAAAGAGTAAGTTTCTATGAAGAAATGCCATTTGAGATAAACATATCCCCACCACGACATCCTATGAAAGCATTGGCCGTGGCCAACCAAGGTCTTCCTAGAATGATTGGATGGCCTTTTGTGGGGTCCTTTGAATGAATAATCATGAAGTCAATAGGATATTCCCACGAAGCTAGTGTAACAAGGATGTCATCAAGAACTCCAGCAGGTTTTATGGTTATTCTGTCAGCAAGTTCAAGAACTGTAGGAGTGGGGCGAAGGAATTTTCTTAGTTGTAATAGTTCCACTGTATTGATAGTCATTATATTAATGGTTGCACATAAATCAACTAAAGTATTACCAATAGAAACATTGTTTATAGTCATTGAAACTATTGGGTTCCCTGGGTTGGCATACTTCACAATTTTAGGTGTCTCAGAAATACAATTTGATGACTGGCCTACTAGGTGTATCGTGGGTGGATCTTTCTGTTTTCGACCCGGTTTCTTAATGAAAAGTTATTTGATGGTTTTGGCGTAGATGGGAACATCTTTGATTTCTTGTAACAATGGAATCTTAACACAGACATTTCTTAATTCATTCATGATGTCAAACTCAGATTGAACAATTGGTTTTTCAATGAGCAATCTTTCAGGAAAAGGAGGTGTTTGGGGAACCTGAGTTTGTATGTTATGTTGTGGTTCAGATACATTATGCTTTGGAATGATAACATCTTTTAAAGATGCCCCATTTGATGAATCATCTATAGGTTCTTCCTCATGTTCTTGGATAATTACCTTTGGTGCTGTTCTTGTTACAGGCTGAGTTTTATTTAAAAATTTTCCAAATCTCAGTTGTATTTATTGTATGGAAATGGGGTTTATGGTGTAAGCTGGGTAATTTTGAAAATCATCATTATGGAGTGGCAGAGGTGGTCTGTGGCTAGGATTTGGAATGGGTTGAGCGGGCAAAATGGTGGGATGAGGTGGATTCTGAGGCTGTTGAGGAGTTTGTTGAATGGGTGGTAAAGGAGGTGGAGTAAAACCAGGGAGTAACTGATGTATGTTTGGAGGATACTGAGTGCATGGATTCTGGGGAATTGGTACCGCATGCTGCTATTGGTTATTTCCAAAATTTGGGTCTCTCCATCCCTGGTACCAAGGTTGAACAGGGACATTTTGTGGAGGCCAATTTGGCCAGTTCCATGGATGTTGTTGTTGTTGAGAGAAGGGTGGATAGTAGCTGGAAGGTTGTCGAGATGGTTCTTGATACGTATTTGAGTTCCTAGGTTTCCAAGGCCTCTTAGGTGCAAATGGAGTCCCTGGAGCTTCCCCTCCCTTGAATATGGCTTGCAATCCTAGTAAGGATGGGAAATCTTCTGTTTTATGATTTTCAGTACATATTGCACATACAGAAACATTGTCCAAAGGACATTCTCGTAAAGAATGTCTTTTTCTGCATTTTGGGCAGAATATGCTTAATATAGGGTTTTCCTCTTCCTTCTTTCTCTTAATCTTCAAAGTGTCTAATTGAGAGCCAATTGTTTCTAAAATATCTATTTTAAAATTTTCCAAAAGGTTTCCCAATTCAATTCTAGTAACTCCACCAGATGTGGGTACTTTGGTGTTTTTGTTGACAGGTTCTCTCACACTTTTTGCAGTTTTCCCCCTACTTCTTGAGTAAATTCTACATAGTTCACTGATTGCTTCAAAGTCTTTTTGATAAATGTCTCCTGAAGCCATTAAATTGAGAGTGTCAATATATTCATCTGAAACCCCTTTTAAGAAGAGTCTTGATTGCTTCATCTTGGAGGTCATTGTATTTAGATTTTTTAAGGGTATATGTAAATCTTTCTAAGAAATCCTCAAGGATCTCTTCATCTTGTTGTTGCATTTTAAAAATATCATTTCGAGAATCCTTGGGTCTACAATAGTCCTGGTACTTCTTTAAAAATTTTGCCTTCATATCTTCCCAAGATCTAATGTTGTACTCTCCTAAACTCATGAACCAACGTAATGCATAATCTTTTAGGGTAGCAGGAAACAACTTCAGTTTATGTGCATCATGAAGATAGTTATAACTCCTGCACAGGATGTCAAACTCAAAAAGAAAGACATCTAGGTCTTCACTACTTTTCCCATAAAAGGTTGGTAGTGCCGAAGGCGGGATATTTTTCATGTTGACATTCTGGACCAAATCCAAAATAGGAAACCCAAAGGTGGTTTATAGTCTTAGCTCAGTATCTACTTGTTCTTCTTCTTCATTTTCAACATGAATTTCTCCTCGTTCTCTTCTATCCAATTCTCTCCCTCTTTCTGCCATGTTAAAAGGATTACCAAAAATTGTATATGCAATCTGATCTTTCTTTGGTGAGGGTGTGAAATCCCACCTCTTTGGATTCTTTTTGATAGAATTGCTATCTCCTATTGGTTCTTTTGAGGATCCTGTTACCTTAGATTCAATAGTTTCAGTGGTTATTTGTGAAATTATAGTGTCAGGGTTCCTAAGAAGAGCTTGCACTTCTTCTGGATTAACTGTGTCAACCAAGTTTGGATCACTAGGAATTTGAGTTTGTTGGTATGTGATGTTTCATGGTTCTATGTTTTGTTCTATGGTTTCCTCAGCCAAAGTTCCAGTCTTAGTTTCTATTGCTTTTTGGGTGGAGGTTTCTTCTTTTTGTTGTTTTGTATTTCCCCTAAATCTACCTCCATGATCTCTATTTCTCATGAAGACATACTAAATAAAAGAAAAACTATGATTGAGTTTCAGAGGAACCTGTGATAACTGATATGTCGGTTCTCACCCTTCGTTTCACAGCTCCTCTTTCATCAACCTGCTAACATACCACACCAAAACAAATACATTTTAAGAAAATAACCAAAACAATTATCTAACTTACCTTCTAAACATCTCCTCGACAACGACGCCAAAAATGTCAGGCTACTAATTTAAAGATTTTAATTACCTGAAACACTGAATTGTCAAACCAGGGTAAGTGAACTTAGAGCTGCTACACTGTATGTGCTGGTAAGATTCTAATTCCTATCTGAAAGTTATTCTGAGAAGAAAAAACAAACTCACTCTTAAAAAATGAACCCTAATGATAATCTTGAAACTAATCATCTCTTGTTTGATTCATCAAAGGAAAACAATTATGTGCTTAAGTATAGATGCTTCTATTTCTGATCCAATGTGGTCTCCCAAGACTATCTACCATTAGCTCAAAACATCTAATCATCATCATTTCTATCTAAGCCATAAAATAAAGATCATTTTAGCAAATCTTTTAATCTAAACATCAAAAATAGTTCTGAATCTATCCACAGGTAGAATAAATAAATGTCCTATTTACCCTACTGGTACTGGAAGCTTCCTTTAATCTGATTGTAACATAACTATTTTAATAGAAAAGAATAAATCTGAAATTGTACTCCTTTTGAATCATGACCAAATTTAAAACTAGAAACAGTCTATGAGCTGACTATCCTAACAGAATCAGAGTAAGCTAACTATCCTAATCAAGATAGAGTGAATCTAAACTCACATTCCCTTTAAATCATGTTCATATTGAAAACTGGAAACAGAGCAAATCTAGTTCATTCTTTAAGTTCTACAGTAGTAAATATCGCATTCAACATTCATCAGTATATGAGATTATCACACTGGAAATGATACAATCCGAAGAATGGTTGAGCAAGAATCTAACAAAGTAATTCTCGAACTTGAATAAACTAAACTACATGCAGATTCTAAAACATTGAAATAAACTAACTCTAATATGGAAAAGAGGCAACGACTTGAACCTGTTGGCGGGCCCAACCAAGAGGTGCATTCGCCGAAAAGAAAACCAGATCTACTCAGATCATTCGATTGCAAGAACTATTCATACTTCACGCTCTATAGTTCATAAAATGACTCAAATCATTTAACAACAATTAACATAACGCATTGCAGATTTGTATTATCAAAAATCGTATCACATAGCATATTGTAACCAACGTTTCTTGAGAGCAATCCTCTGTTTATATAGATCCTCTCCAAAGTAGTTTTAAACAAAGGTGCATTAATCTAAATGGATCTCAGATCCGAAAATGACTCATAGTCAGTTAAAACAAACTTCACAACTTCATGACACACAGTGTCAAGAAGTGTGGATCATAAAGCATTCTAATAAATCGGTTCTACAATCTCGCCCTGAGTCAACATATTGATTTATGACTCAATCTATCATATGAATCGAACTGTCAATCCACTCCGGCCATGTCGTGCAAGTCTTCGGCATCTTCTTTGGTATCTCCACTAAGTGCGAGATGGTACCTGGTACTAGTAAGTTCTGTTTCAAAGGAACAGTACCTAACTCATGCCACATTAGTATCAACATTAGTTTAAAATATCAAAATACATTAGAAATAACTTGAATCATAAGAATACCTTGAATAGCCCCATTTAGTTGTAAAAGGATGTCAAATGTGTCATGGTAAGGCCAGAAGGAAATGATACTAGATATGAAAATGGAGGTCTTTTTGACATGATATAGGCAAAAATATAGTCAAAACTGGAGACTGACACTTTGGATACTTCTTCAAATACACCCATCCCTTCTAGAGGCTTCCAAACTTGGTTTTAGGATTCTTTTAGGATTGACATAACCTGATTTGGGGATTCTTCTAGGGTTGACATCAATGAGAAAAAAATTTCCAACAATATCCCCCTTTGGCATTGATGTCAATACTCATACTCCCCCTATGACCATTTCTCTCCATGTCTTCATGCTTATGATGTTCCTCTCCCCCTTTGACAACAATGGCAAAGGGTAACTCCCCTTGATAGTATACCTTCTTTTGAAAATATATCTACATGTCTTCATGCTTATGATCTTTCTCTCTTTCTTTTGTTCTTTCTCTCCCCCTTTGACATTAAGGGTAACTCCCTCTGATGATTTCTCTCCCCTTGTCTTCTTTGCAATATGTCATGTAGATCAATGTGGGGCTCCATGTATATGATTCCTTTCATCTCTTCCAAGGATTCTTTTCCATTGATACTTCATATTATTTTAATCTATTGATGTATATTAAAATATTTGATGTAAATTTTTCTTCATCACTTGAATTCAAGTATTCATGGCTTGTCATGTCTTCATTGAGATAACATCAATCACCTAATAATTCAATAATTTTCCCTTGACAACATAACTCCTCTTGATGGTTTATCTCCCCTTGTTTTGTTGTGCCTCTCACGAATTTACTTCTCATGACCAGTTGGTTCCATCTGTCAATATGATTCCTTTTTGAGCCATATGATTTAATTAACATTCTTCTTGATAACTATCACAACGAGGATTTCTGCAATATCTCTTGAGCTCCTACTTTCATCCACTTTCATGCATATTGTTGGCACGCGGTTGTAATACCCTAGGTTCAATTTATCTAACCAAAAAAACACTTCAGATACCGTCCCTTTCTGCATCACCTTCATGCAAGTTAAGTCTCACTCGAGGCATCTATTGGGGCTGTAGGAACCAAGTTTATGAAGGAACGAGTAGATAGGAGGTGGTCATCATAATCATTCTTACTTATTTACTTTGTACACATTATCCTGTGTCTGTTATTCATTAGTTACTTATTAATTGAACCTACTATTCATAAACGATCACATGAATCAAACACATGGAGACACATAGTTAACATGGTTCGCCCAATCCTTGGGCTACCTCCACAATGGATGGCTTATTTATTATTATTTATGTAATCATTCTAGGCTTTCTGCCTGCACTGCAATATATTCATCATTTTATTAGTCCCCACCCTACCTAGATGCTCTGCAGTGCAAGCCTCTCTCTCCAAAACTTTCCGTAAACCTTGAGACACATGATCTCTCTCATTCTTAGTCTATTCTATCAACATCAATGACAATATTCACTCTACTCTAGCAACCTATTTTACCTGACCCATTACATATTTATACATAGAATTTAGGGCTCAAAACCCTACTTCCTTATCCCTAAAACCCTAGTACAACTCATTCTGACTCATTACAACTCATGTTGACTCGTTGTTCGGGTGTGCTTTTCTTTCTTTTTCGTTTGAATGTTGCTTTTTAATTGTCAACTATTGTTATTCCTTATTTTGCACGTCTCTCTTCTTTTTCATGCCGAACTATTATCCTTCCTTTTCACCCCTTTTATATTCCTTCTTTATTCTCTTGCTTTATGCTCTTTTGTTATTCTCCACCAAGTATACTTTTACTGCACACTTCAATCCTGAATGCACCTTTACTATGCACTTATCTCTTTCTTTTGTTCTTTCTCTCCCCCTTTGACATTAAGGGTAACTCCCTATGATGATTTATCTCCCCCTATCTTCTTTGCAAGATGTCATGTAGATCAATGTGGGGCTCCATGTATATGATTCCTTTCATATCTTCCAAGGCTTCTTCTCCATTGATACTTCATGTTATTTTAATCTATTGATGTATATTAAAAGCTTTGATGTAAATTTTCCTTCATCACTTGACTTCAAGTATTCATGGCTTGTCATGTCTTCATTGAGATAACATCAATGGCCTAATCATGCATTAATTTTTCCTTGATAATATAACTCCTCTTGACGGTTTGTCTCCCCTTGTTTTGTTGTGCCTCTCACAAATTTCCTTCCTATGACTAGCTAGTTCCATTTGTCAATATGATTCCTTTCTAAGCCATATGATTTAATTAACTTATTCTTGATAACAATCACAACGAGTCTTTCTGCAATATCTCTTGAGCTCATGTTTTCATCCACTATCATGCATATTGTTGGCACGTGGTTGTAAGACCCTAGGTTTAATTTATCTATCCAACAAAACTCTTCATATACCATCCCTTTTGGCATCACCTTCATGCAAGTGAAGTCTCACTCGAGGAATCTATTGGGGCTGCAGGAACCAAGTTTCTGAAGGAACGAGTGGATAGGAGGTGGTCATCATAATCATGTAATCATTCTAGGATTTCTCACTGCGCTACAATATATTCATGATGTTATTAGTCCCCACCCTACCTAGACGCTATGCAGTGCAAGCCTCTCTCTCCAAAAATTTCCCTAAACCTCGAGACACATGATCTCTCTCATTCTTAGTCTATTCTCTCAACATCAACAACCATATTGACTCTACTCTAGCAACCTATTTTACCTGACCCATTACATATTTATACATATAATTTAGGGCTCAAAACCCTACTTGCTTATCCCCAAAACCCTATTACAACTCATTATGACTCATTACAACTCATGTTGACTCGTTGTTTGGGTGTGCCTTTCTTGTTTTTTCATCTAAATGATTCTTTTGCATTCTCGACTATTGTTCTACTTTATTTTGCACGTCTCTCTGCTTTTTCATGTTGAACTATTATCCTTCCTTTTCACCCCCTTTATATTCCTTTTTTATTCTCTTGCTTTATGCTATTTTTTAATTCTCCACCAAGTATATTTTTACTGCACACTCCAATCATGAATGCGCCTTTACTATGCACTTCTCTCCTACCTTTTTTTTTTTATTTTGTTTCTACGCATCTCCTCCTTACATAGGATTTTCCTAAAAACTCTATCCAAAATTATTTTCTAATAGGCCCTCAACACTCACTTGTGGCTCGTCCCGAGCCACTCAGGCATGTTTCATCATGATCCTCCATGCCTCCATGAGATTTTAGATGGTTTCCCTCATTGCCACGACTTCTTTTGTTACTTCTTCTTCTTTTTCCAAATTTTTTTGTACAACCTACGTAGTCAAGGTCATGAGTTTCTCCTATGTGTCGCACACTTCTTTCTTTGTCATTACATGCATCATGGCCAATGCCCCTATTACCCTGAGTGATTCATTCTGCAGAGGTTCCAATTTCTACTCAATATTCTTCTGATCTGCCTGCATCTTCTCTACTTCATTGTATATATGTCTATTTGCAAGGATGGTCTTCATCCATTCAACATACGATAGAGAGTTTATTCTTTCATTGGTTTTTCATGCATGCTCCTATGCAATTATTATTCTATCCTCAATCTCATTTAGATATGGATTCATCATGAGATTTTTCCAAATATACGTACTCTCGTCACACAAGATCATGCACTCCTAGCCTAGGATGTTAATATTTTCCACTGAGGTTTTCAATATCCTTTCCATTTTCTCCTTTTCCTGAGGAGGTGTCCCTGGCATAGTGTGTGATTCCAAGTATTCAATATTGGTGTGGAAGCCTTTGATGACTTCGTTGATTCTTGAGACTTGTTCTTTCATTGTGGCCTCGACCCCATTGGTACTTTTGGGAACTCCTTATATATCTTTTGGACGACCGTTTGTATCCACTGTGCCATTTTCTCAACCTTGTCCTTCTCTTTTAGTGCCTTCTCAACATTTTCCTCAACCTCTCTTTTCGCGTTCATTGTTCTTTCCATTTTTTATTCAACCTCACTCTTCTCTTGCATAGAAGTTGTATACTTTTGCTGCAATTATTCCTTTTCGTTTGTCACCTTGGTTAACTCACTGCACACTAACTCTACATAGAACCTTATCTCCTGCATAATACCGGCATGTAAGATCTATAGTAATCTTTTGTGCACCTGATAAATGGCTAAGTCCAAATGACTTAGTGCTCTCACCTGCTCTGGAAGTTCTTTCATCGGGAACTCGACTGCATCTAATCTGAGCTTCAACACTCTACACCTGACTGCTAACTATGATAGGAGTAAAGTGGTAGTCAGTACTTCCTCAATCGGGCTTGCTGACAGTCCTTCACCTCAGCCTCTCTCTAGTGTTCTCCTCACTATCTCCAATAGTTTTTGTATAGTCATCAAATGGTCATGCACCTTCTGGTGTAGTTCATCTTGTTTCTGTGAAGCCTCTTCAATTGCCTCCTTTGCAAAACCCCACACTTGGTAGTCTATTCTATCCATGTTGTCATCTGTCAAATTATAGACAAGATATACCTTGTGGGATTTCATATTTTTGTGCATAGCTACGGTTGGGCCCTTCCCTTTGTCTTTTCGTTCGACAACTACTATTGGGACTGTTTGTTGCACATCTTCTGTTGATGGTATTGTCTTCAACGTATTCCATATGTCTTTGCATTCCCCATTCCATTGTACCTCGGTTAGTTTTTCCTCTTCATTCTCTCATTCTTCTTCTTCATCATGGTGCTTCATTTGTTGCCCTTGAACTTTCCACTATTCCTCCCAGTCATTGGCAATTAGGAATACATCCTCCACTGTCAACTTGTAGCTTGTTGGAAACTACTGGTATGTATGGTATATTTTGGCTTGAATGTACATGTGGTGCATCCCTTCTTTAAATCACACAATACCTTGGTAAGTCTCTACAGTATGGGTGGTGATGAGTGGTCTGTGCATTATGACATGTCTAATTTATTCAAGATATAAATAGAGTGTGTCATTTTTATCTAGTTGTCTCCTCTTGTTTGTCATATCCCATAGGTTTGCATATCATGCAACTGCATTACCTCTACTTGATGTTTTCAAAAACTGGCAATCACCAGGCTCCTTCCATCCCGCTAGTGCGATCAAGATTAGAATCCAGGAATAATGAAATTATGTGCCTTTCTCCTAGTATTATATGAAATCTACCAAAAACTGATTTACCATAAATGTGTCCCAATTTATGTGGATCCCCTTTGTGCACTTTTTTATAGCTACGATTATTGTAGTCGATACCTCATACTTGCAGCATTTCCTTAGTAATTTGAAGGAAAATACCTGTGTCACAAATCACACAACATCATCACTTATGTGTGAGACACCCAACCCTTACTTCCTATTGAGCACTCAACACACCCTAAAAATCCTATGTCAAATTTTACCTTTTTGGGTACCACTTGATCTTTTTCACTATCTAATTCGACTTCATTGTGAAAATGTTTCCTTTGCTTATCATTTTTTACTCGCATTAAGTCTTCCAAAGTTTGCTTGAATCTATGAAAACTTATGAATTAAAAATACTTAACACTTAAATAAGGAATAAAAAACCAAAACACTTCCCCCCGACAGGCTCAAAGATTCAACATCGGAAGGAATTAAAAGATGACTGAAAATCACTCAAACAAACCATAGTAACCAAACGTCGATCTTCACTGACATCGGCAAAAGAAAGTTTTCTTTTGCGACAAGCATCACACAAGGATATCGCCGAAAACCAATCCTCTTTGACATCAGTGAAAGGTGAAAAGAGTAAATGTTAACAAAGAAATAAATGATATCACCGATGGCTAATACCCAACGTGCTTAGTAAAATGGAGAAGACCAAACCACGACGAATGTTCAGACCACGCTAAAAGTTTTCTCCGATCGCCGACTCCTGAAATGTTTCGGCATCGAGAGTTTTGAAGATGATAACCCAAAATAAAAATATGCGATAGGTTTATCCCCGATTGTCGATCCCCACTACCATTTTAGCATCGGTTATCCCAGACTTAGTTTAATAATTCACAACTAGAAGAAAGTCCTGACTCCGACTAAATCTCGCAAGTTAAGTCGCCAGTCTTCATTGCCGCATGTCCCAAGCCAATTTCTCCACGTCAGCACCGTACAATGAAATTGATCGGTGTCATAGTTTTTTCACTGAAGAACATCATAGAAAACACCTATAACACATTGCCGACCCTCGATCCACCCACTAGGAAAGTGACACGATGGGACATTTTAGCACTAGATACATTGCGATCTGGAGAATTTAAGGGAATATTTAATTCCAAATATCGCATTAGTTCCTAATTTGTGCACGAATCAAAAGGATTGTTTGAATTTACTGAAAGAACACATCACCCTTTGCACCTCTGTCATCAACCCCCGATGAATTAAATTGCAGAGATTCGATGGTAGATTTGTTTTAATTTCACTTATCACCCGAATTAATTAGTTGATACGACCGGTAAGTTATTCCCCACTAAATCTTCTTGAGCCATTGTAAACAAGATCGTTCTGCACGCAAAGGCATTTATGAGAATCTAGAGGAGAGAGACAAGCAATTCAAAATATTCCAAGCCCCTTTAAGTATGAAATAACCAGGTTTAGAGAGCTTTACAGGTATGTACTAGTGTGGATTTCTCATGATTACACTTTATACATGTATTCCACCCAGTTTTACTCTATACGTGGTTTCTAAAGGATTTTATTTTTTGATTGGAGGAAAGATGCCTCTGAGTATTGGACAATAATAGATCGGGAGCCTCATCAGGAAATTCAAGAAAATGGGCCAAGTATGAGAGGAACTAGATCAAAATCAACAAGGAAATGAAGGATATTGGGATTTCCGATATTTGCATGCCTGATGACTTTAGTGACTTACGCAACATAGTCAAATCACACATCGAGCAAGACTCATCATGGGCTAAAGAACTAGAAAAGGTGACAGACACAACGTCAGATCAGGTGTGAAAGTTTATGGAACACCCGATCAAATATCGGGTTATGCTACAACAGTTAAGTGTCAGTCTGATCAAGTATCAGGCACATGCAGTATAAATAAGAGAGATTTACATGGCCCCAATGGAACAACATAGATTTCCATACACCAACACCTACAAGGATTTGTTCATCCAATAGTCGAAGTACGAGAAGAGTCACCCTTTTAAAGTGATATCTTGAGATGACTCATAGAAAACTCATAGGAGGGAACTCCATGTGGAAAATTCTGTTTTACTTATCTACACTTTAGCCATTATTTTTAGTTAATTTTATGTTAAAAATAAGAGCATCGACTGATTAGTCAGAGGTCGATGGATGTTACAAGAAACTCCCATTTTTGGTTTTCTTAAGAATTATTTTGGAGCTGCCTTTAATTGAGAAGTCCTTTTGGACAGGAGACAAGTTTAAGTTTTCATCAAATCTGTGTATGATTGGATGTAGAGAAGAACTATTTCCTATCTCGTCTCATCAATGGATGCAGTAACGAGTAAGAGATATTAAATCTATTGATAATTTATCTAATGCAATGTTTTACACTTCTTTGTTTAATGATTAAAATGAATCTTTGTGTTATTATGTGATTGATGATTAGAGTCGAGTGAATTATTTTTCTTGCCATTGTTTATCACATACATGTTTTTTTATGATGATTTGTATCTCAGTCAGTAATTGGATATTCACATGGTTAATGTATTAGTACTAGGCCTATGGTATATTATCATTGTCTGCATGCTAGGGTGTAAGGGTTATCCCAAGCCCAGCCTCTTCTCCAATAGTTAAAGTTTGTTCCCATTTGTTGCCTAGTTGGTTTATACCGGATTTCCACCTTATACCTGTCAAACCTAAGAGAAAATAAAAAAAGAGAGAACGTTTGAACTGAAGGAGAGGCTTCATAAGAAAACATAAATCCTATTGATTAATTAGCTGGATCGCAAGATCTGGAGAACCATTCCACTATTAAATGATGCAGAGTCTAATTGGGCCTCGATGGAGAGTTTGGTTCATGTTGTTGAGTTAAAGTCATTTAGGACCCATCAACATAATTGGCGCTAGAAGGAGAGCCTGAGAATGAATGGTTGAATACATATTCCATATAATATTTCAGACAGCCTGTAGATTCAAAACAACCCACATGCATGGCTAGTCATTCCCAAGACAACCCACACACACTGAGTACTCCTGAAATGAGTAACTCACCCCAGACCAAGGAAGAACATTGATTCCTTGATAAACCTTACGCTTTTCCTCATGAGGAATTAAATCAATTTATAAGAATCACAAGAGCATATGCCCGATAGATCGATGCACTGTCCTTAGCTCTGATACTTCCTTGAAGACAAAAAATAAGCAGACCAGTGGTCGACACCCACGACTAGGCCTTTGTGCACATAGTAGAAGACCTAATATATTTTGCGATCACCAAAATTGAACATCCTCTTAATCTAATCCCTGAAATGCCAGTCGACGATGTCTTTGAGCCGGATGATTTTTCAGAAGAAGAAGAGTTTAACTCAGGATATGAAGATATGGAAGACAACATTGACCATGATGAAGAAAGGGGAAACCCACCTTAGAAAAATCAACCTTGTTTCGCAAGAGACACGTTGGCCATCCCTAGATGAGTACATAACCTTCCCAGACATCCATAGAAATTACTTCCTAAATTTGACCCTGAAACCTTAGGATTGCCTGAAGATCATATCAAGAAATTCATACTAGCTATCAGACTTATGAATGTCCAACATGAAGATGTAGTTTGCAGGCTTTTCCCCTCCACTTCTGAGAATTCAGCTTCCACGTGGTATTTTAACTTACCTGTAGGATCCATAACTAGTTGGACGAAGTTTCAAAAGGATTTTCTGGATAAATTTGTAGAAGAAACTACTACAGGAGCTTTGATGTATGAGTTTTTCACCGCCACCATGAGTTCAAAGGAAAGAGTCAAAGTATTCAACCAAAGATTCAAAACTATCTTAAACAAATTCCAGCTTGAAGCTAAACCTACTTAGGAGTTGCAAATCAAAGTATACGCTAATGCTCTCCCAACTTCTATTTCCATATTTGTGAAGAGGGCCGCCAAAATAACCCTAGTTGAGAATTTTGAAGAATCCAAAATGATAGAATTCCAAATGAAAGGATGCAAAGAAAGTCAGGTATCCTTAGTTAAGAAAGAAGCTCAACCCCCTCCCTAGATAGGGAGATTGCTCACTATACCCCCAAGGAAACAAGCAGAAAAAGTTCTTGAAAATGGAAGTGAAGACATAGAGGACCTACAACACATGGTTAAGAAGTTATCCAATGAAATCATAGACATGAAAAAAAGTGCAGGGGAGGGAAACCAAGGCCAAAGGCCCTATAAGACTTTCTTTAAAATAAACCCATTGTTCAAGGAAATTGAACCTCCCCCAACCAACCTAAACGTCGATCTAGGAAATGTAGCATCTAAGTCTTTCTATACTTTTCATCAAGAGAATCACTCTGAAAGAGACTACCCTCAATGGATACATGCCATTAATTTGATGGCCAACCGGTTTCTAGATGTGGTTTCCCTGATCGAACAACCAAGAAGCTCCAGTATGAATATCATTAATCAGGAAGAAATTGATCCACCAGAAGAAACAACCAAGTTAATATGGGATCCTGACCTAGCCATGCCTTTCAATTACTTGTTTGAGGTTCAATAACCACCCGCTGAAGTCTTGGTTGTGAAAACATGAAGTAGGGGTTAAACTATCTCAAACGACCTTACTTCTACCCAGAATTCGGGAGGAATACCAACTCCTGATCACCTGAAATCATATTTTTCTCCCTGTAAGAACCCTATAAACATCCATACAAGAGAATCACCCAAGCATGATTACATCATAGATGAAGATTTGAAGAATTTGAAAGCTAATATTTCATTCATGGACATATGTAGAATTCCTCAGCAAAAGGAATTCATGTTATAATATTTGAAATCAGTAGAAAACCCTACGATAAGAAATGATCATGAAATAAATATAACTCCCACATATCTAGTAAATAAACCAACTGTGAACACCTATTCTGAAGATAAGAAGGGAAAGCCTTTCATCCCACCTTTCCTTTTAACGTTTGAAGTCTTTAAGAAAAACCTCCATAATTGTTTGGTCGATTCAAGAGCATCCTCTAATGTTATGCCATTGTCTATTTGAAAAAACTAAACACAGTCCCTCTCAAAAGTGACAAACATGTAATACAACTAGACAGAACCCAGGTGAAGGTCATGGGAGAGCTTAAAGATGTGATGATTAGAGTAGCAACACATCCTAAATTTTTGCAAGTGATTGACATCATTGTAGTAGATATCCCAAAAGCTTATGGATTATTATTAAGCCGAGACTAGTCTGAGAAGTTAAACAGATACTTTATTACAGACTGGGCTCACCTTTGGTTACCATTGAAGGGACATAAAAATATGATCAGAATTGATAAGGAAAGGTATCTGAAACATACTGTCACTGACCTAGAAACCCTAAATGAACCCTCATCGATAGATTTCCTTGTGCTAGGCAATTATTCCTGCGATTCCTACTTTGAGAACTTCTCCCCTCTCTCATCTGATGTCCCTCTCACTCAGAAATCAGAATTGATTTTTCAAGAGGAGTTGTCAGCAGTGATGAAAGAAACCCTCTTCTGCCAAGAACCTATGTTAGAAATCACAGAACTAGGAGGAGGAAAAAAGGAAAGTAATAGGGAAGGGGAAGATGATACATTTTTCCCACAAATTAGGACCCTATATTTTGATGGATCTAAATCACAAGAAGGGTCTGAGGCAGGGTGTATCCTCATTAACCCGAAGGGAAAATGACATTTCTTGTCTTGTAGACTAGAATTCGAATGCACAAATAACATTGTCAAGTATGAATCTCTAGTATAAGGGCTAAAGAACACCATAGACCTAAATGTCCAAAAATTGAAGGTTTTCAGAGATTCTGAAATCATTGTCAGACAGATAATGAATACTATACATTACAATTCTCCACACCTGAAGAATTACCAACAAGAAGTGAGCAGGCCAATATATCATTTTGAAGCTTTCAACGTTACAACGATTCCCAAAGCAACGAACATTCTTGTTGATTCTCTAGCCACCGTTGCTTTAAGGCTATCACCTCTAGAAGATTATGAATCCTTCTGGTTTACTGTGGAATTTCTATACAAACCATTAGTTCCCAACAACATCTCTAATTGGAAGGTATTTGAAGGAGATGAACATATCATAAACTTTCTAACTGACCAAGATAATTTTAAAGACTTGGCCATTGATGATGAAGTATTCTAGGAACAGTCCATGGAAACCAACCTTCATATAGGTCAACCAACGGAAAAATTGAATTCTCACACAATCCCGAAGGGGATAGCTAATATAGAAAATCTTTTTGACCTAAAAGAATGATTTAAGGGGCCCAAAAATGCTAAGACAGATAGCTCATGTCCCATGCATGAAACTATAAATATCAGAAGCACATAAAACCCAAAAAACATAAACCTTGGTAGGACAATATCTATAGAGGATACAAAATCCTATCTCAAACTCTTCAGATAGTATCAAATGTCTTTTCGTGGTCCTACTGAGATCTGAAAACTTATGATACCCGTATCATTCAACACACTATCCTGTTAAAACCCGAAGTAAAACACTTCCAACAGAAGCTCTAAAAGTATCACCCTTCACTCAAACCTCTCATGTGTTAGGAGTTGAAGAAATTGTTATATGCCAAAATTATCTTCCAAGATAGACATTCTCCATGGGTATCTAATTTAGTTCCTGTAAGGAAAAAGTCTAGGGAGATTCGCCTATGTGTAGATTTCAAAAATATCAACAGAGCTTCAGAAAAAGACAGCTACCCAGTCCCATCAATGGATAAACTCTTGAAGATAGTGTCTGGATCTAAAATTTTCTCTTTACTAGACAGTTTCTCAGGGTACAACCAGGTTCTATTTTCAAAAGAAGACCGCTTAAAAACTACCTTCCAAACCAAGTGGGGAACGTTTGCTTATAAACACATGCCTTTTGGGTTCATCAATGCAGAAGCGACCTTCCAGAGGGCCATGGACATATCATTTTGGGGACTAATCAACAATTGTGTAGTATTTTACTTGGACGATGTGACAGTGTATTCAAAGAACAAAGAATATCACATCCAACACTTAACCCAGATTTTCGAAAGGTGTAGAAAATATGGTATAACCTTAAACCCTAAGAAAACTATTTTTGGTGTCGAAGAAGGTAATATGATAGGCCACATTATATCTCAAGCATGCATTCTCATAGACCCAGAAAGGATTACGGCTATAGATCAACTTCCATTGCCTCACAACAAAAAATCTATGCAATCAGTCTTCGGGAAAATCAATTTTGTGAGGAAATTCACTCCCGATTTCATGGAAACTATCAAACCCCTACAAAAAATGATCCAAAAGGATGTTGAGTTTAAGTGGGATGATTAACAGAAGGAGGCTTTCAACAATATTAAGATTGCTATATCTCAATTCCCCATTTTGCAAAGTCCCAATTTCAACAAAGATTTATTCCTCTATACTTTTGCCTCTGACCAATCATTAATCATAGTATTGACTCAGATGGATGATGAAAAAAATGAATCTCTGGTATTGTTCATGAGAACTAACCTCCAAGGTGCCGAACTAAATTACTCTACTATAGATAAACAAGCTTATGCAGTTTATAAGGAAGTAAAACATTTCAATTCTTACATCCTAAAAAACCACACCAAAGTAATCATGCCTCACCCCACAGTCTGATCCCTATTTACTCAATAGGATATGGGGAAAGAAGAGGGAACTGGATGGCAGTATTTCAAGAATTTGATCCAGATATAAAACCTACTAAACTAGTTAAAGGACAATGGTTATGCAAACTGGCAACTGAAGATCAAGACCAAGTAAAGGAAGACCCCAAATGGGAGAATGAAATGGCATTATGGTGTGGTGAAGATTCATACATTTCCCTAGAAAAAGAGTCTTGGTATGAGAAACTAACTTATCTCCTACACCATGGGACCTATCCAAATAACCTCAACCCTAGGGAAAGGAGAGATCTCAGGTTAAAATATGCACAATATCACCTCATAAATTCAGTACTCTTCCAGGTTAATTATGATGGGGTACTTTTGAGATGCCTCAAACGTGAAGATGTAGATAAAGTTCTGAAGGAGCTCCATGATGGCCCTGCAGGTGGACATTTTGTAGGAGACACTACCGCTCATAATATACTGAGAGTTGGCTATTATTGGCCCACTTTGTTCAAATACGCTCACACATATGCTAGAAACTGTAAAACTTGTCAAATAAGTGTTGGGAGAGAGAAGAGCGCAGTAGGCCCACTCCAACCGGTGGCTATTTCTAGGTTGTTTGAGCAATGGGGGTTAGATATCATAGGAGAGATTACACCAAGATATTCAAAACAACACAAGTACATACTTACTTCCACTGATTACTTCACGAAATGGGCAGAGGCCATCCCTATGACTCATGTAAACAAGAAGGTGGTAATCCAATTCATCAAACAATAACTAATCACAAGGTTCAATGTCCCTTCTATTCTTATTTTTGATAATGCAACTAATTATTTTCGGCCTTATTAAAAGAGTTCTCCCTAGAAAAAGGAATCATAATTAGATACTCTGCAAATTATTATCCACAAGGAAATGGAGTGGCAGAATCAACTAATAAGAACCTAGTAAGGATATTGAAGAAAGCGGTTGTGGACAACTAGAGGAATTGTCATAATCTACTCCAAAACTCTTTATGGGAATATAGAGTTACAACCAAGGAAGCTATAGGGAATTCTCCATACATTCTAGTATACAAACATGAAGCAATTCTCTGGAATGAGCTTTATCTTCTACCTCTTCAACTTGCCTAATATTCCAGAGGACAACCTTCATCACTCATACAACAAATAATTGATACCGTGCTCATGTTAGAAGAAGAAAGGGAGAAAGCTAAATCAAAATTCATATCTCATTAGTAGTTTTGTGTTTCTTATATGATTAGTATAATGAACACATTAATTATCAATACGGGATTTGTAATAAACAGAGTTATAAGACACCAGTAAGAGAGGTAATTCTAATGTCACGAGTATAGAAATAATCTAGATCATGCATGCTATAAATAAAGCAAACTATCAAACTAAAACACACTTTGGTTGTCTTTCATAGAGAGGCTATCTACTCCATTATGTCACATGCAAGTATGAGATGGAAGTCTTTGATAGATCAACTCTACTATCTAACCCAAAAAGTTAACTATGCAATAACACTCTGAAAAGGAAATCACACATCAATCATCAAGGCATATCATGGGTAGTTCAGTAGCCAATATATTGGATATGTTGTGGATCACAATGATCTATTGTGAACTTCACTAGTTCTTTTCCAAATATGTTTGACTATTGCTGCCAACATCTATGTTCACTAAAGGAAATCAAATTCATAAAAACAGAAAGAGGGCATATGAAAAAACAAAGTAAGTAAATATCTTAAGAAATTATATAATCAAAATTCCAAACTAAACTATGCTACTAACATATGAAACTGTCAGAGATGATGAAATAAATTGAGAAATCAAAGCTACAACTAGTCTAACAATTACACTATTGAAATCAAATGCTAACACTATTCTACAAGAAGGCTGACCTATGTTGGGAATTGGGCCCTTGCCGCTTCAACATGCCAGCATTTAGAGTCTACAGTAAGTTAGCATTTTATCAAGACATTACTCTTACTCAGATATCAAAACATGAAATTAGATTATACTACCAATTCAATTCGCATCCATTCATTAAGAATCAAGACATGGAAGTAGATGAAATTCTTCAGTTAAAATAAAACTCAAGATATGTTCTACAATATGGAACGTTGTTCTAACATGTTGTGTTATGATATCTCCCTATATTTCCATCACCCTTTCCAAGACTATTTAAACAGTCTCATCCACGAAACACAAGGAGATGAAATCTTCAGCATATCAACAAATGCCAAATTTGCACACTCTATTACATATTTTAAGCTTCATCCTCATGACATGGAGTGTATGAAGATGAAGCAATAACCAAACTGGCTTAATATAGTCTTACTAGAACTTTAAACAATCAACAATTATCTTAGGTACGATCTGGAGCTAAACTTGGCATACTCTCTTTCTTCTACTGGTACTGGATCATGACAAGTGAGACACGGTGGATAGTACCAGATCCAAACAACACACAATTGGTTGGTACCAAACTAAAAAAGGCTGCAGACGTTTGTACCAGATCATGATAGTGAATGATCTGCGGGTACTGGATTTGAACAGGAGGAGCTCTTGGTACTGAATTCACAAAGTCAGTGATCTGCGAGTACCAGATCAATGTAAATTGGTGTATAAATACCATATGGCTTGGGTGACATAGGAGTGTCAGACTTGTCCAAAGGTCAAAGGCTACATATAGCAATTTCAACATTAACACATGAAATATTTAATCTCCTATCTTAATAAACCACAAAATGCATGAATTCAAATATACTTTACCTCATGACCTTATAAGTGGTTGGAGATAGTGTTCTTTGTCATTTATCCAAGCTTAGGTATGTCAAAAGGTGTAAATAAGGAGTATGATATGGTAATGGGGATGTCAATTTAGAGGATCAACATTACCCCATGCCAAAATCATTGCATGTCCTCATGCAAATGAAACATACTCAAAATTTTACAAAACTTGAGACTCCATTCACTTTACTCCTTTGGATCAATGATGTTGACAACTGAGGCTTCTCCCTTGAGCTCCGTTTTCATGACCATAATATATTGCAAGATTTTTAGTACCTTTTGGAGCTTATGACAATTCTCTTCATGGTCATCTTGGAGTTGCTGGATGGTTGACTTAAGTTTCTCGTTTTCCTTCTTGATATACCTATCCAGTAGTTGGTATTTCTTCACCTCTTGTTTTAGTTCTTGGTTCTGTTTTTGTAGCTCTTAAATCTTCTTCCTCATATTTCCTTGTGTTAAGGTATTTATTGACCCCATTTCTTCCAACTAGATGTTTTTTCCTTCTTCCACTTCTCTCATCCCACACAAAGTAATAGTAACTTGCTCCTCAACTAAGCTAGGGATGTCATCTTGAACTGGTAGTTTAGAGAAGAGGAGGTAAAATCTGTTGGGTCTTCATGTGCAAGAGGACTGGAAACTGCATTTCCTATCTTTTCCATGATCCTTGTGGTTCTCTTAGAAGGAGGTGATGGATGTTTCTTCTCAAAAGTGCTAAAAAGTTTCGTCTCCCTCTTTCCTGTCTGTGGAATGGTTACAGGAGGATTTTCTATAGGTTGTCCTCCTTTATGTTTTGAGCTACTCTTCTCTTTCCTCAAGGGTTCTGATTTATGACCCTTCTCCTCAAGTGTTACTACTGAAATATCTTCAACTAATTTAGATTTATCTTTCAATTCTTGAATTTTAAGAGCCTTATTAACTGCGAAAGAGGGACCTACTTGTTTACTCAAAGAGTCATGAGTTTTTTGGTCTTTTCTCATCATAGCTTTATATTTTTGGCTTACTGCTTTGGAGGATGATGGAGCTATCTTGTATTACCTACCCTTTTTATTCTTAGGTTCCTCATATTCATCTGGACCAGGCTGGGCTTCCTCTACAGGTTCATTTTCTATGGAAAAGTGTTGAGTGATGAGGGTTTTCCAACTAAACCTTTTCTTCTTGATTTCATGTATAACTAGCATTCTGATAAGACCTCGATGATAGATATTAGTCTTCTCAATTTTAGATAAGGATTTGACACCTCTCACCATATTGTTCAGGAAAATCCATAAAAAATATGGAAAGTCAATATCAGGACCTCCTTCAAAGGGAAACAAAAGACTAAGGTGATACAGAAAAGTTACAACATACCTGCCTTCACAAATGAGGAATCGTTGGAGGCTGACAAACATTGGATGATATTCCTCCTTGATATAATTTCTATAAATCCCCTTTTTCCAATCAGAGTGTTGATGGTCTTGTTTTAGAAATCTTTGGCACATTTCCTTATTGATTCCTACTCCTTTGAAATACTTGGCTCCTCTGCTAGGTAATCTCATGGCCTCCCTTAGAGTTTCTTCATTGATTGTTAGCTATAGGTTACCTATGTGCACAATTTCTCCATCGTAACTTTGGGTAAATGCATGAGATACCCACTCATGACAACCTGTGAATTTTTCTAAAAATGAAATCCAACCCGCTCTAGTATACTTATCTCTACACAGTTGGAAATCTTCGATCTCCCTATAAATCTGGAAGATCGGTTCATGCCTACTCACAACCATCCTTATAAACTATGAGTATAAACCGAGATGTAGTGTAAGAGTTTGGTCAACTGTGAGCATAAGGGTTTGGTACCAGATACCTCTGAGAGAAGATATTAGGTTAAACATTAGGCTCTATAATGGAGAAAGATGGGTAATGGCAAGGAAAATAGTGATGGCATCGATAATTTGAAAGTTGGGTTTAAGTAAAGATGTTGTGAAGGAAATTAATATGAGATGAGGATCATCTAGATGGCTTCGCCACCCAGATAAGACATTTCATTTATGTTTGTTAGTATAATGATGGGAACATGAAGTTTGGTAGAAAAAACATCATTGTTGTTTGGGATAGTCGATTGGACCTTCAAGTGGCAAATTTGATGTTGAATGATACGAGGTAGATTCGTGATTACTAAGGGTAAAGAACGTTCTTGGTTTAAAGTTGTGGCTCATCATTACTGGGCATACTCATTTCAGTTCATATCTGTATTCACACATTTGATGTGATTTTTCCCTCAACATCTTTTCAAGTGCTTATGTGGTGAGGAAATTGATTAAGTTTAAGCATATGGGTATGAGGGAAGTAAAATTTAAGCACATGGTTTTAAAAATAAGGTCATAAGATCTAGTATACAATTTCATACCTATTGTAGTTTTATAAGCAAAGGAAAATTAACGATACCATGTTACCTTTGCTTTTACCATTGCATAACCAATACCCATATGATATTCATGACTGGAAGCATTTCCTTGTATTTGAATCTTGTATATTATCAGAGTTCATCTTTTAGGCTGGAGTTTTCTGGAGGATTAGTACTGGAATTTCCTATATTTCATGAAACTTCTTTATTATGTGCTTGTTTTTAATTTCCTCCTTTGTTGTCTGGTTTTGCAGGGTTCTAAGGTGAACATGTTGGTCTCTGAAGATGAGATTTGATTCTGGAAAAGAGTTTTGAAAGAGGCTCTTTGACGCTCCCCCATGCCAAAGGTGTTTCATATCCTTATGCAAAAAGATCTGAGACATTGTATCATAATGAAATCAAATTGATAAGAGAAGAGGAATCAAGTGAAATTCCAAAAGTACATCCATCACCTAGCATATGATCTCATGCATTAAAATGAATTTTCCTTTCCTCTAGTGACTTATTGACAAGCACAACATTCAACAATGAAAACATGGGGTTTTTGTATTTTTCCATAAGAACGGATCCAACCTAACTGGCTTCAGAGATTTACTATCATTAGATGTTATGGATAAATTTCACAATATAAGTAGATTAGATTCCCTAGTCAAGGTCCCACTCTTAAGAAGTTTCCTTCTTAAGTAATGTAGGGTTTAGATGTCAGATCGATAAAGTTGACTTAGAGTAATTCTCAAATGAACATTTGCTTGTAGTATTCATTTTTCTTGTTAATATGGAATTTATATATTATAAATGAAAACAATGACATTTGCTTGTAGTATTCATATTTTTAAATGACAAAAGTGAATTTTTCAATCAAACAAGTATAAATGAGACATTTCTCAAACCAGAACCCACTGCCAGCAAGCCTGTTCAATACTCTGGTGCGGTAGTTATGATATTTAGTGAGAGACATACCTTCCCCAGGCAGAATGCCCCATTGCCAATAGGCTTGTTCAGTACCCTGATGGGTTTGCCTAGTCATACCACAGGCTGGTACCCACTGCCAGTAGACCTGTTTAGTATCCCGGTGGGTTAGTCTCTTAAACCCTTATTCTATCAGAGGCTTCTTGTCCATAGTCACCTATTTTAGTTTTTTTTAAAGAGTGCTTTTGCACAGGTGACAGGGGGAGGCTCGTCTGAAAACCTTTTTACGGGATGGGATGGTATTGAGTTAGAAGATATACTCTCTTATTTGAATGTATTTTAAATATTTGTTTGAAGGAAAAATAAACTCATGTATGTATGTTCTTTATTTAAAATATTCCATATGTATGGTCTGTCTGAGTTTTCCCCTAAGAGAATGACCTAAAGTTACCTTAGGGTATAGATGCATCCTTTTTCATAAAATTTTCCTAGTGTGCCCATGACAAAGAGTGTTCATATACTTATATGCTACTCTTTAGTAAAGATAATCCAATGATTACTGTTGAAGTCTAGTTAGGGTGAAATAGTTACTTGTAGGCTAATATTTTTAATCCCTTTAATCACGCTAAAATATTGATGTTGTTTGTAATGGACTTTTTGATGAAGGAAACCTCTAAACTTTAAATTAGATTAAGCATGGTTCTTTAAACAACATAGGCAGAAGAAATTATATCTTCGTTGTCAAGAAACAAAACCAAAAGAAATTAAAATACTTCCTTGTTAAGCAACAAAACCAAAAGAAATTAAAATACTTCCCTGCCAGGCAACAGAACCAAAAGAAATTAAAATACTTCCTTGTCAAGCAACAAAACCAAAAGAAATTATTTCTTCATGAAAGATTCCATTTGATGTTGCAGTCAGCTCTATGGTTCCATCTTAAGTGGTTACTGCAAGGCTTCATACTTCATTTTAATTGACATTATATATTTGAAATAGGGATAACATTCTTTGTTAATTAGATGGTATGTCCTGATAGTACCAGATAAGGATAGTCTTTTGGTACCGAACCAGTACAGGACTATTGGTACTGGACCAGAACAAAGTTTTGGGTACTGGATCAGCAGTGCTGGTACTGGACCGGAACAGAGTATTGTTGATGCTTAAAAACTGATGTTTTAGCAAGTTCGTGAAAGGTCAAATATATTATAGAAATATACTAACAAAAATAAAATGTGAAAGTAAAACAAAGAAGTTAAAAATCCATTGTTACCTTCAGTTTATTAAAAAAACACATCCCACACACTTATGTACAATTTTTTTTAAAAATAAATCAATCAATCAATGTGGATCAGTAGGAAGATCTCCTTCCTTACTTATCACCTACATATCTGAATTTTGTAGCACACATTTCAGAAATTCCTCTTTTGACAGGGGTTTGTTATAAATTCTCAACTGGCGACCATTCACTAGTAGGGGTGTCTGATGTTCATCAATTGTCTTTATTTTGATTGAACCATTATCATAGACAATGTCAATCTCGTAAGTTCCCAACCAACGAGTAGTTAACTTACCTTTGAAGTTCTTGAACCTACTGTCATACAACAAGGCCCAATCTCCCGGTTGAAATTTTTTCTTTTTGATATACTTTTCATGCCATTTTGTCCTCTTCTCTTGAATAAGGGTGGTTCTTTGAAGTGCTTCCTGCTTGATTTCATCCAGATCATTAAGCTACAAGAGCCTTTGTTGTTTGTCTTCATCTAAGTTCATGTCAACTTGTACAATAGTCTTGAAGGTTTTGATCTGGAATTCTATGGGGAGAAGCACCTGCTTCCCATACACCAACTCATAAGGTGTATGTCATGTTGTATTCCTACAAGTGATTCTATAGGCCCATAAGGATTCTAGTAATCTATTAGCCCAATCTTTGTGGTGTAGATATACTGTTTTAGTAAGAATGGATTCAATGACTTTGTTGGTAGATTCTACATGCCCATTCACCTATGGATGATAAGGTGTAAATTTCCTGTGCTTGATTTGGTATTATTCTATAACAACTTTGATCAGATTATAGGTAAATTGAGTCCCCTGATAAGTCACAATTTCTCGAGGCACACCGAATCTAGTAAAAATGTCATTAAAAAGGAAATCTTCCACTGATTGTTCACTTGCAAACAGTGATATTTTTCTTCAACCCACTTAGTCACATAGTCAGTACATACAAGTATATACTTTTTCTTTTTAGATGCAGGATTAATGGGCCCTACAAAATCTAATGCCCATTTTTCAAAAGGTTCAATGACTACCTAGGCTTGAAGTGGAATTTGGACTCGTGCAGTAGACTTACCCATTTGTCGGCATTCATCACAATTGGATATATAAGTTATGGAATCCTTGAAAATATTAGGCCAATAATAATCAGATTGCAAAACTTTATAGGCAGTCCTCTGGTCAGAAAAATGGCCTCCACAAGGACCATCATGGCAAGCTTGCAGAATATCATGGATCTCATCTTCCCTTACACATCTTCTAATTACCAAATCTAGCCCTATTTTATAAAGACAATCATCATGTGACATGTAGTTTGCACTTAGCTGAATTACTTTTTTCTTTTCTCTAGGATACAATTTCTGAGGCATCTTCCCTGTCAAAAGATAGTTAGCTACATCTTCATACCAAGGAGTAAATGTAGAAATAGCAAACAAATTTTCATCAAGAAATTTATCATCTACTGGTGCATTATCTCCCTGATGAATCATTCTAGATAAGAAATCAGCCACAAGATTATCCTTACCAGGTCTATCAATAATATTGATGTTAAATTCTTATTATAATAACAACCATCTTGTAACTCTAGGGTTTGTTACATGATTTTTCATTAATAATTTGATGGCTAAATGATCAGTGTGTACAAAATCTTGATATCCTGTAATACAGTGTCTAAATTTATTAATAGCATGGACTATAGATAACAATTCTTTTTCTGTGACCATATAATTAACTTCTGTTGGGGAAAGGTTTTTACTGACAAAGTAAATAACATAAGGCATTTTATTTTCCCTTCATCCAAGAACTGCCCCCGGGGCTGTGTCTGAGGCATCAGTACATATATGAAAAGGAAGGGACCAATTTGGTCCTCTTAACATAGGAGTACTTGACAATTTATTTTTCAGAATCTCAAAAGATACTTAGCATTCATCATTCAAATTAAATTCAACTTCTTTAGATAATAAATTGAATAAAGGGGTAGCTAAGATTGTAAAATTCAGAATGAATATTCTATAGTAGCCAGCATGCCCTAAAAAGCTGTGAACTTCTTTTTGTGAGGAAGGTACTCTGATTTGTGCAATAATATGAATCTTTGTGGGATCGAATCTAATTCCAAAACCAGAAATGTGATGTCCCAAAACAATGCCTTCAGTAAGCATCATCTTTGACTTTTCATTTCTTAGGGAAAGATTATTTTCCCTACACCTAATCAAGACTTTTTCTGGACTGGACAAAGCTTCCTCGAAGTCATCGACATGGACTATAAAGTCATCCATGTAGATTTCTACACAATCATTGGTCAAGTCAGATAAAATGGATAGGACAACCCTTTGGAAAGTGGCTAGGGCATTGCAAAGTCCAAAAGGAAGAACCCTATAAGCATAGGTTCCCCATGGGCAGGTGAAAGTGGTATTTTCATGATCTTCAGGTGCTATTTGTATTTGGTTATAGCCACTAAACCCATCTAGGAATGAGAAATACTTCTTTATGGATGAGGTATCCAACATCTGATCAATAAATGGTAAGGGAAAATAATCCCTATGGGTGGTATTGTACAACTCCCTAAAGTCTACACATATTCTCCACTTACCATTTTTCTTAGGAACTATGACAAGTGGAGACACGCATTGACTATCTGAAATGGGGTATATGAGATTGGATCGAAGAAGTTTTTGCAATTCTTCCTTTACAATATTCTTGAGGGATAGATTCATCCTTCTCTGAGGCTGCCTAACTGGTTTGATTTGGTCATTAGTGTAGATATGATGTTTGCATGTGTCAGGGTGAATGCCTTTCATGTCTGCATAATCCCATGCAAAGGCATCAAATTGTCTTTGGAGCATTTCAATTACTTGTGTCTTTTGTTTTGGTTCCAAACTAGAGTTGATATATAAATATTTTCCCAAACTAATCTCAACAAGTTCAGTACTTTCTTCCTTCTCTGAAGAAGTTGGTGATAAAGTATATAATTGGGTGATATAAGGATGCCAAGTTTGTTGAAATTCAGAACTAAAAATATGTGACAATTCTATAAAAGACCTAGGATATTCAATGTAGTTCGTATTAGCCAAAAATAATCTTACGACTTGTTCATCTAATTGTTCTTGAATTCCTTTTATTTTTTGAAGTGTTAGTAGGGGTCTAATGTAATCTTCCTCTCCATAAAGGTTTTCTATCCAAACATGTATTTCTTGTGTTGGTTGAGCAGGATGGAAGAGGACAAGCTTTTGGCTATGTGTGCCATTGGATATAGTCATCTCGCCAGACTGACAACTGATAAATGCATATTTTGTGGCCATCCAAGGGCAGCCAAGAACCACAAGGTACTAGATGATTTGGAGGATGATTTAGAATAGATGACTAGAAAGTCTCTTGGATACTCCCAAGAAGCTAGTGTCACTGTGACATCATCTAAACTTCCTGCAGGGATAATGAATGACTTATCTACCAACTCTATCATTGATCCAGGTGGATATCAGTGGTCACCCACCCTTTCCAGCTGGCTCAAAACAACTTTCTAGCAATTTTGATAATTTACTATTTTTAACAATTTTTTGGGTCCTGAACTTCTGGAGCCGTTTTGAGGCCCTAAACGATGTTTTTTTGGGTATGTTGTGGTTGCAAAATTTCATCGTGAAATTTTGTGCACTGTTATAGTCCTTGGATAGATCTTTCCAATGGGCTATCATACACCTAAAACGAAGATCGTATGAAAAAGTTACGACCCCGAGAAGTTGATGTACTGACTTTACCCAAACGAGGTCCACATGACCTTTGGCGCTTCACCTCCTAGGGTTAGGTTTTTGGATGTTTAGGGTTTTTGAAACTCCTATTTATGGTAAAAAGGCCTTGAGAGCCTCATTGTAATCATATTCTTGTGAATGAGTGCAGTCATCACATCTCTTCTCAGAGATAAACCGTCACCATTCCAGCAAGCTTGTTTTTCGCTGCATTTTACAGTTTCAGCTTATTTCCTTATTGAATAATCTCTGTTATTCAATAATCTCTGTTATTATTTGTTAAGCATTTGGTAATAATCTGTAGTCATTTCGTTCTGGTCATAAAATCTGAATCAGTGGTATCAGAGCGGTTTGCTCCTTGTCATTTTAATGCATGTCCCCAACAAGGTCGGAGTATAAAGATTTGGGTCTCGAGCTTCTTTCTCTTAAGGACAAAAGCTCTTGCACACCCAAGTAACCTCTCATGGAAGGAGAAAAGAAATATGATGGGACAAGAGATCCTTTCAAACTGTTGATTGAGGAATCCCTCATGCAACAGAGGAATGAGATGATGGATAATTTCGCGCAAATCCTTCGGCGACTACCAACAGGCGACGCATCTTCTTCAAACAGAGGCACCACCCCCTTCAAGGTACAAATAAACTTCGATATTCCTATATTTGAAGTTCAGATAGACGCAGATTCTGTAGACAAGTGATTGAATCTACTAGAAGGGTATTTCTCTTTGCATAACTTTTCGAATAGAGAAAAGATTACTTTTGCACTCCTCAAAGTCGTTCCCCATGTTAAAGATTGGTGGGAAACTTTCTATGAGCAATAGGAAACAGAGGAACCCTCATTATTTACAATCACGACCACCTGGGAATCCTTCAGGGATGCTATTAAGGAGCAATACTAACCTGTCAAAAGTTATGATGACTTGTATACCAAATGGACCACACTGTGACAAGAAAGAGACCAAGTAGTGCCAGATTTCACAAATATCTTCTATACCTTGCACACCAAGATGGGTATCAAATATTTAGAGAGACATTTGGTGCTTAAGTATTGTGGTGCTCTACATAGATACATCCATACCAAAATGGAATTTCTGGACATCTCATCCTTGGGCACAACCTACCGATATGCCATCAAAATCAAGCAGAAGCTCAAACAAAAGACGCGACAATTTGGGTCAGGGAACCCCTCACAACAAAAGACAGGAAAGAGTGGCCCCAACCCACATAACAAAGGACAGAGCAAATATGGATAGTATCAAGAAAACTAGTCCAAGCCGTAAGAAAAGAAGGGCACCAGAAAGACAAAGAAATATACCGAGAAGTGGTGTGACTTTCATAAGAGCCCTTGGCATAACATTGTTGACTGCCACTCAAAGCAGATGCTGGTGGCTGAAGTGAAAGCCTCTAAATCAGATGTGGGTTCTGACTCTGAGTCAAAACCAGAAAGGGGAAGACAGATCATTGACGCGGAACCCAATGCCATCGTTGCTACCACCAAGCTCCAACATGGTGAACCAGACGAGCCAAAAGAAGGAGAGCGCCTCTTCGATTCATAGATGTGGGTAAAAGGCACCCCACTACACTTCATCATTGATAGTGGTATCTAGAAGAACCTCATTTCAATAGAGGTCGTCAAGCGGTTGGCTCTGCTAACAATGTCGCACCCACAACCCTACACCATTGGATGGCTCCGCCAAGGAAGCGATCTCCGTGTCAGCCAACAATGTCGACTATCGTACGACATCAAGCCCTTCAAAGACGAGGTATTGTGTGATGTTTCTCCTCTCGAAGTTTGTGATTTTCTTTTGGTCCAACCTTATTTATGGAAATGTCATGTTGTATATGAGTCTAGGCCTCGTAGTGTTATTATTACTTTGAATAGGAGATTGTACAGGATACCCGAGGTTGTCCCACCTAGTGTTATTTCCTTGATATCTGCTAAGCAATGCAGGAAGGTCATCTCTCATATAGGGAAGTTTGTCTTCTTCATGATTCGCTCTTAGAATGAGAGAAAAATCACATGTGACATCCCTCAAAAATAAATATTTTTATTTTTGTGTGTTGGAAATTTATTTCCGTTTTTGGCAAATTCGAATCTAGAAAATTTTTGCCATTTATGACAATTCTAATTTTTGAATTTAATAATTGTATTTAATTATTGTCACTGTTGGGCAGAGATCTGTTTGGACCCAACTAACTATTTGACTATGACACTTGTATCACAACAAAATATTTATATTAACTGCAGGAGGACAAATGGAACAACCATGTTAAAATCAGCTGACCATGACTCCATGAGTGGGGAACATGTTGGAACTGCCTCTAGGCTGATTATGAGAAGTGGAAAATCAGAGATTTGGCCACTGGAAGCCCCTGAAAATCAGGGATTATGAGAGCTGCGAAAATCCCCAAAGGAGGGAAAAGACCTGGGCAAAATGATGGATAAATAGCATATGCGAGGAGGTAGGATGCTACCAAGTATGTTGGGGAATGGATTCCTGAACTCTCTTGCTATTATGAGCACTATGGATTGAGTGTGAGGCAAGAGGAGTTTTGTTGAAACCAAATTGTATTTTCGTTATGAACACTGTTGAGTAAGTGTGAGGAAAGAGGATGACTATTGGAATTGAAGGACATTGTTGAAGATAAGTTTTCAAGTTCGCCCTCATGGATTCATGGTCAGGCGAGGGGGTGAATTGGGAAAGTAGATCTGGCTGCCCTATTATATGGTTGGGAGGAATGTGGTTGTTCCCTTTGTCTTCCCACATATTGGATTCAATTATGTTGATCTATCCCTTTTTATTATGAATGACTATATTCCATCCAATGTCATGTATCCTTTAAATCTGAACTGGAATAGTTTCCATTCTCTGTTTGAATGATTTAATATCTGATGCATTATATTCATTTAAATAGGAAATGTAATGATTCCCTTTCTCTGTTTGAATTTTTTTACCCGATGTTAGGTATCTGTTAAATCCAAACTGGAAGTACCAGGCAACTTTATTTTATGCAAATTGAGTTATGAGAGCCGATCCAGCTATAGGATAGATTTAACCTATAGTAGAAATGTTAGGACACTCTGTATGCTAGAAGAAAACTAATCTATATGGGTTAGGTTTATTTATGTGACTGATGTATAAAATAGATCTAAATCGGAGCAAATCGGGATTGAATAAATTGTGCCGAAGGGAAATGGGTAGATGTACCACTAGAATTAATTTTTCTGAGCAATCTGGAAACCCCTTTTGTTTTTTTTGGATGTTGAATAATCTTGAGAATTGACACATTTCATAGGTTTTTGTTTCCTGGTTTCCTTTCAGAATGGGCTACCCTTTTCCTTAGTCAAGATCCATGATGAATTTAGAGATTTTCCCTCACAAAAATCTTTATCCTTTTGTATCCTTCGGAGCGTGTAAATTTCTTAAGTCCTTGTGCTTTAGGAATTTGGGGAGTGTCGTATGTTGTGCTTTGACATTTGCAACCATGAAATCCCGAATCCTAGAATCCCAAAAGGTAAGCCCCTTGATCTTTCCTCTTTGCGATTTCGGGAAATGTTTTGTGATTCATGTTTTGGTGTTTGAAGTCGCAGGATCTCGAAATCCTAAAATCCTGAAATTTAAGCCCCTTGTTCTTTCCTCTTCGGGATTTTGGGAAATTTTTTGTGATTAATGTTTTGGCGTTTGAAGTCACGGGATCTCAAAATCTCAAAATTCTGAAATCCCAAAATCCTGAAATATAAGCCCCTTATTCTTTCCTCTTCGCAATTTTGGGAATTGTCGTGTGTTGATGTTTGACCTTTGAAGTCACGAATTCCCAAATCCCAGAATCTCGAAATCCCAAAATCCTAAATATAAGCCCTTGTTCTTTCCTCTTCGCAATTTTAGGTATTTCCATGTGTTGATGTTTGACCTTTGAAGTCGCGAATTCCCAAATCTCAGAATCCCAAAATCCCGGAATGTAAGCCCCTTGTTCTTTCCTCTTCGCGATTTCAAGAAATGTTTTGTGATTAATGTTTTGGTGTTTGAAGTCACAGGATCCCAAAATCCCGAAATCCCAAAATCCTGAAATATAAGCCCCTTGTTCTTTCCTCTTCGCAATTTCAGGAATTGTCGTATGTTGATGTTTGACCTTTGAAGTTGAGAACTCTCGAATCCCAAAATCCCAAAATCCTGAAATCCCGAAATGTAATCCCCTTGTTCTTTCCTCTTCGTGATTTCGGGAAATGTTTTGTGATTAATGTTTTGGCGTTTGAAGTCGTGGGATCTCGAAATCCTGAAATCCCGAAATCTCGAAATATAAGCCCCTTGTTCTTTCCTCTTCACAATTTCAGGAATTTTCGTGTGTTGATGTTTGACCTTTAAAGTCACGAATTCCTGAAACTTGAAATCCCGAAATGCGGGTCCCACCTTTCCTCTTTTTTCATTTTTCGGAATTCGGAAGTTCCCGTGTGTTGATGTTTGACCTTGGAAGTCGCAATTTCCTGAAACCCAAAATCCTGAAATATGGGTCTCGCCTTTCTTTGTTTTCGCATATCAATAATTTGTTTGTTATGTTGACGATTGGACCCAAGACTCGCAAAGTTCCACACCCCAAAATTCCAAAACGTAGGTCACACCCTTCCTTCCTTTCACATTTCGGAGGTTTGTGTTGTATTGGTGTTTGGGGCACTTGTGATTACGAAGTCCCAAACCCCAAAAAACCAAAGTGCAGGCCCCACTTTCCTTTCTTTTCGGAAGTTTGTTTGTGTTGGTTTGGGAGCTAGTAATCGCAAAGGTTCAAGCCCTGAAATCCTGAAGTGCTGGTCCCTTTTTCACCTTTCAGAAGTTGTTGTGTGTTAGTACTCGACAACTTTAATCATCGGAATCCATTTGACCGTTGTTCCTCACAAAACTACAAGAGTGTGGTAGGAATTATTATTATAAGAACAACTCTAATTCTGTGGTGAATGGAATTGGTGGAAAACATTGGGAGATCTTCATCTAGGATAGAGGTTGGAAATGAAAGTCTTTGTGCACAGGGTATGAAAAACATAGAAAATTATTGTGAGAAAGTATTTAAGCCAGAATCGAGATGAAACTATGCATATGACAGCAAATCGTTCTATATGTATTTAAAGAAATCTATACCTATATGCACACTTATAGGTGGGATTATGTACAGTTGTTAATGGAGTTTTGTTCGAATTAACTAAACTGGTATAATGACGTCATTATGAAAAAAAAAAAATATTGCCTTCTCTTAAGTTATGAGCTTAAACAAAGTTGAATTATGTCATAGAAAAAAAAAATTGTGGTAATTTTGAGGTACATTACATCACAGCCACATCCAAGGTCTTTGGGGCTGAGCTCTCCACACAACAGAAGCAGGTAGATAAGGTCATGGAAGAATACTCGGATATATTCTCCTCACCTACCAAAGTACCTCTGCACTGCCAGGTCAAGCACCCTATCGATCTGACCCCCTACGCACCACTGCCCAATGGGTCAGTCTATCATCGCTCTCTATTAGAGAATGAGGAGATCAAGTGACATATCCAATAATTTCTCCACAATGGGCACATCCGTCCTAGCTCATCACCTTGTGGGAGCCCAATCATGCTGGTACAAAAGAAAGATGGAACCTGGCGACTTTGCATTGATTATCGAGCTCTGAATAAAATCACAGTCAGAAACTGGTACCTGATTCTCTGAATCGACGACCTCCTTGATCAACTCATGGGGGCCAAATACTTTAGTAAGATTGATCTGAAGTCTGGCTACCACCAATTCCCGATAGAATAGACAGATGTATGGAAGACCGCCTTCAAGTCAAAGGAAGGCCTTTTTGAATGGTTGGTCATGCCCTTTGGTCTGACAAATGTTCCAGCCAATTTCATGAGGATGATGGATGATATCATGTGACCATTCACCAATACTTTTGTAGTGGTGTATCTTGATGACATTCTCATTTACAACAAGACTTGGGACGAATACTTGCAACATATTCAACAGGTTTTGCACACCCTGCAAGCTATATGCCAACTTGGAAAAATGATCCTTCAGCATGGACAGGGTCCATTACCTAGGCTACATCATTGATCAACATAGCGTACATGTGGATCCAGCCAAGATCCAATTCATCCATGACTGGCTAGCCCCAACCACACTCACTAAGCTTCAGAGCTTCTTGGGCCTTGCCAATTTATACCGTAGGTTTGTGTTGGGATTCTCCCATATTGCATGGGCCCTCAGCCAAATAACCAGGGATGGTGGTAAGGTGAAATTTGCGTGGGGTCGGCCCCATCAACAAGATTTCAATGATTTGAAGTAGTGCTTGTGATCAGCCCCAATACTTTCACTACTAGACCTACAATAACCCTTTGAGATTGAGACTGATGCTTCAGACTATGCTGTGGGTGTCATTCTCATGAAACACGACCACTCTGTGGCCTATAATAGTGTGACACTATCAAATGTTGTATGTAAGTAACCTACTTACGACAAAGAAATTTACTCCATTATGCAACCATGCTGCCAATGGAGACATTACATTCTTGGGAGGGAGACAGTCATCCACATTGATCATAAGCCACTACAGTTCATGAAGACACAAGGAAAATTGCAGAATGACCACCATCAAAAGTGGTTCACATACTTGAAACAATTCCACCTCAACATCAAGTATAAAACAGGAAGCACCAACCACGTCGTTGATTGCCTCAGCAGACCACTAGTCGTGACACTCACCACAGTGCTAGATTTGGGGTCTGTCTCATAGATGGCCCCAAATCTATGAGACAGACCCAGACTTCACCACCACCTACCAAATGTTGGGTGCAAAGGTAGTTTTTGATAATTTCCATCTTCAGGATGGGTTGTTGTGTCGTCTGGTCCATATATGTGTTCCCTCAAGTGAGCGAGCGAAGATGATCTGGGAAGCCCACTACAGCCGGGTGGAAAGACACTTCGGCATCGAGAAGACAGTGGAAATGCTACAAAAACATTTCTACTGGCTAAAACTTCGACAGGAGGTTACCAAGTATATTAGATCTTACATTGCCTGTGTTATTTCCAAACCAACCACTAAGAAACATGGCATGTACACCCCTATTCCTACTCCTGACAAACCATGGGAATCCATCTCAATAGACTACATGTCATACCTCCCATCCACCAAGTGGGGAAATGACTGTGTTTTTGTGGTTGTCGATAATTTTTCTAAGATGACGATTATGGTTTCTTGCAAGAAGAGCATCACAACAGAAGCCACTGCCAAGATCTTATTTGAATGAGTCTGGGTACATTTTGGAATCCCACAAACCATTGTCTTAGATCGAGATAGTCGATTTCTCAGCACATTCTGGTCAAGCCTTTGGTCACTGCTGGACACCAAGCTCACCAAATCTATAGCCTTCCACCCCCAGACAGATGGCCAAATCGAGGTTGTAAATCGAATGATCGTGCATATCTTGTGCATGTATAATTCCAAGAACCCTCGCACATGGTATGAGAGTCTTCCCTATGTCCAACATAGCTACAACCGAGCCCTACATAGCTTAATCGATCACATCCCCTTTCAGGTGGGGTTGGGATTCCAACCATTGGGTCTCACAGATGTTGCACTTCTCCTTATGGTCACCTTGACAGACTCCTCTCCTGCTCCAACTGAGGCTGACAAAGCCACCCGGTTCATTGAGAGGATCCAACACATCTACCAACAGGTTCATGATATCTTACAAAAGTCCAATGACAAGTACAAGCAATGCCATGATCAACATTGGGTTGCACGTAAGTTTCAGGTGGGAGACAAAGTTTGGTTACACTTGCAGAAAGCACGCCTTACAGGACCCCATCGGAAGCTTGACCCACTCCATTATGGGTTGTACACCATCACCAAGGCTATGGGGGATAATTCTTTTTCACTAAGCATTCCTCCTTTCCTTGGCTTGCATCCAATGTTCAACGTGGACATCCTTTGGCATTATTTCCCACCATTATTGGACACCTCAGACGTAGCAGAACAACTGACACCAACAAAGTTCAACTCTGACTGCATACAATAGGCATCAAATGATCATATTGAGGACACACAAATCAAGGGCACTCGACAACAAAGGATCCAGCTTTATCGAGTCGTCAAAGTAGGGCAGCTCCTACACCAAGGCAAGTGGCTCACCCGGGGCCAAATTCAACAGAAATTTCCTCATCTGATGGAGGAACTCAATGAAATGGAGACCATTTATTCCTAAGGATGGAGGATTGATCCAAGTGGATATCGGTGGCCACCCACCTTTTCCAGCTGATTCAAAACAACTTTCTAGCAATTTTGATAATTTACTATTTTTAGCAGTTTTTTGGGTCCTAAACTTCCAGAGCCATTTTGAGGCCCTAAACGATGTTTTTTGGGGTATATTTTTTGTGCAACTGTTGTAGTCCTCGGACATATATTTCCAATGGGCTATCATATGCCTAAAATGAAATCGTATGCAAACGTTACAACCCCAGGAAGTTGATGTACTGACTTACCCAAACGGGGCCCACATGACTTTTGGTGCTTCATCTCCTAGGGTTAGATTTTTGGATGTTTAGGGTTTTTGAAACTCCTGTTTATGGTAAAAAGGCCTTGAGAGCCTCATTGTAATCATATTCTTGTGAATGAGTGTATTCATCACATCTCTTCTCAGAGATAAGCCACCACCATTCCAGCAAGCTTGTTTTCCGCTGCATTTTACAGTTTTTGCTTATTTCCTTTATTGAATAGAAAACCAGTTTTACTGTATCTCTATTATTCTGTGTTAAGCATCTGGTAATAATCTGTAATCATTTCATTCTTCTCATAAAAATCAGATCAATCATGGTTTGGGTTGGCCTTAACTGGTTTATTTGGATATTTTTCATAGTGTCAAAAGACATTACATTAATTGTTGCACCCAAATCAATGAGTGTGTTCGGTAAGGAAATACCATTAATTTCAATAGTGACTACTGGGTTCCCAGGGTCATTATATTTATATGGAATTTCAGAAATAAATTCAGATAATTGTCCTACTACCTGAACAAGGCAGGGTTCCTTCTTCTTCCTTCCTAGTTTCTTAAGGCAAAGATCCCTTATTATTTTGGCATATATGGGGATATCCCTAATGGCTTGCAGTAGAGGTATTTTTACACATACATTTCGTAACTCATCCTTTATATCTTTGTGCAAGGGTAGCTCATGTTTCTTCTCTAATAGTTTTTCTAGGTAGGGTGGAAGATTAGCTTTTTGAGGTACTCCTACAGACTGAGAAGTGGGTGGAATATGAGGGGAAGTCTCTCCTTCTACAAGGGTGTTTTGAGTATTTTCTTGTTAAGAACGATTATCATTTTCTTCTTGAATTATTACTCCATAATTGATTGATTTACAACTTTCCCAGATCTTAGTTGAATTTCATAGGTGGGAAAGGTTTGGGCTTCTACATTCTGTACAGGGTGGGTGGGTCGATTATTGGTATTAGGAATTGGCTGGGAAGGAATTGTTATTGTTCTAGGAGGCTTATGGGTAGCTTGGATTTGTGGTTTTTGATTGGCATTTATAGGTACTTGTTGTTGCTGGTTAGGGTTCAAGAGTACTATGAATTTTTGTTGTACAGGAGGTGGAGGTAAAGCTTGTATCTGAGGTGGGTTAAATCTAGGTAGTAATTGGGAAATGTTTGCAGGACACTGCGGATATGTCGGGTAAGAGGGATTCCCATACACAGGTCCCCTACAACCTTGTTGCCAAGGTTGAGTTTGAGCTAGTTGAGGTGTCCATTGGGGATAAGGCATTGGAGCAGGACCCCATTGTTGTTTTTGATATTGTGTATTAGGGTCATAAAATGCATTGGGGTTTTGTGCTCTCCAAGGCCTCCTAGAAGGGTGTAGTTGTTCTTGTGAGACTCATCTTCCCCTATAAATGGCTTGTAGTTCAAGAAAAGTTGGACATTCAGATGTGGGGTGCTCTTGTGTACAGAAGCCACAACCCTCTATGAAATTTAATGGGCATTCTTTCTTAGGGTGCCTCTTTCTACATTTTAGACAAAACATTGCAAAAACAATATCTTGTTTTTGTTTCTTTTTCAGTTTTAGGGTATCTAACTAGTTACTGATTGTACTCAAGATGTATTTTTTTAAGTTTTCTAATAAGTTTCTTGACTCAATTCTGGTGACAGTCCCTGAGTTTTGTCTTAAATTTCTGCTAAAAGTGTCTCTTGGTCCTTTGCCTGTTTGAGCTTGTCCTATTGAGTATCTCCTACAATAATCTGGAATTTCTACAGAGGGATTTTGGTGCACATCACCTCAACTTAGCAAATTTAAAAATTCCATGCAGTCATCTCTAAGACCTTTCAAAAATACTGTTCTTACTACAGCTGGGTCTATGGTGAATAATTTTGATTTTTGATAGTTGTATAAGAAACTTTCTAAGTAGTCTTCAGGGATTTCATCTTCAGTTTGCTGCATTTTAAAAATGTCATTTTTAGCATTGTCCTTACAATAGTCTTGATATTTCCATAAAAATGTGTCTTTCATCTGATCCCAGGAGAGAACTGTATTTTCTCCTTAGCTCATGAACCATCTCAAGGCTAATTCCATTAATGTGACTGGAAAGAGATTAAGTTTTTGGGCATCATTCGAATAGTTATAGCTTCTACATAATATTTCAAACTCGAATAAAAATAAATCTGGATCTTCAGTTGACATACCTCTGAAAGTGGGTAACGATGACAGTGGGATGTTCTTCATGCTAATGTTTCTAGAAATATCCAAGATTGGAAACTCGAAGGTCTCAGTCTCAGTGGCTTCATTTTCATTTCCTTCTTATTCTTCCATTTCACTAGGTATCCTTCCTCCACTGATAGATGGTTCAGAAACTTGATTTTGTGTGTCTTCTAAATGCTCAGTTTCTTCATCAGATTCACGTTCTATGTGCCCCAATAATGATTCTTCAGTTCTAGGTTCTTCTTATGGAGCTTCACTGGCTTCCCTTGAATTTCCTGCTAGTGGAATTCTTCCTACACCAATGTCAGTTGAATTAGTGTGGGGGTTTGTTTTTTAATCTTTAGAACTTACAAATCTACCCTTATTATCTCTATATGTATGCATAAAATAAAAATTTGATACTTACTCAATTAAAATCCTAATGGAAGGTAAGAAGGAAACCTAGCTTTAGAGAACCCCACTATAGTGGTCGCATGGATCTTCACTTACATCTTAAAAATTTTATCCTCCTCCCTCACGTAGCCCTTAAAATCATTCAAAAAGTATGCAAACAATCTAAGCTAAAATCACTTCCTACCATTTGCAACTCCCCGACAACGATGCCAAAATATTGTGTTTATTATATGATTAGTATAATTCACACATTAATTATCAATCTAGGATTTATAATCAACAGAGTTACAAGACACCAGTAAGAGAGGTAATTCTAATGTCAAGAGTATAGAACTAATCTAGATCATGCATGATAGAAATAAATCAAACTATCAAACTAAAACACACTTTGGTTGTCTTTCACAGAGAGGCTATCTACTCCATTGTGGCACATGCAAGTATGAGATGGAAGTCTTCGACAGATCAACTATGCTATCTGACCCAGAAAGCTAAATATGCAATCACACTCTGAAAAGGAAATCACACATCAATCATCAAGGCATATCATGGGTAGTTCAGTAGCCAGTATATTGGATATGGTGTGGCTCCCAATGATCTATTGTGTACTTCACTAGTTCTTTTCCAAATATGTTTGACTATTGCTGCCAATATCTATGTTCACTAAAGGAAATCAAATTCATAAAAACAGAAACAGGGCATATGAAAAAACAAGGTAAGTAAATATCTTAAGCAATTATATAATCAAAATTCCAAACTGAACTATGCTACTAACATATGAAACTATCAGAGATGATGACCTAAATTGAGAAATAAAGCTACAACTAGTCTAACAATTACACTATTGAAATCAAATGTTAACACTAGTCTACAAGAAGGCTAACCTATGTTGGGTGGTGGGCCCTTCACTTCAACAGGCCAGCGTTTAGAGTCTATAGTAAGTTAGTTTTTTATCAACATATTACTCTTACTCAGATCTCAAAACATGAAATTATATTATACTACCAATTCAATTCACATTTATTCATTAAGAATCAAGACATGGAAGTAAATGAAATTCTTCAGTTAAACTTAAACTCAAGATATGTTCTACAATATGCAACACTATTCTAAAATGTCGTGTTATGCTATCCCCCTATATTTCCACCACCCTTTCCATGACTATTTAAATAGTCTCAGCTGTGAAACACAAGGAGGTGAAATCTTCATCATATCATCAAATGTCAAATTTACACACTCTATTACATATTTTAATCTTCATCCTCATGAAACAGAGTGTATGAGGATGAAGCAATAACCAAAATGGCTTAATATAGTCTTACTATAACTTTAAACATTCAACAATTATCTTAGGTACGATCTGGAGCTAAACTTGGATACTCAGTTTCTTCTACTGGTACCAGATCATGACAGGTGAGACATGGTGGATAGTACCAGATCCGAACAACATGCAATTGGTTGGTACCAGACTAAAATAGGTTGTGGATGTTGGTACCGGATTGTGACAGTGAATGATTTGTGGGTACCGGATCTGAACAAGAAGTGCTCTTGGTACCGGGTTCGAATAGTGAGTGATCTGTGGGTACCAGATCAGTGTAAACTGACGCATAAGTACTGTATGGCTTGGCTTGTAACAACTGTAGTTGAATATATGCTTAGGGTTTATTAAGTAAAAATTAATTAGGTAATTAATTTTTCTAACATGGTTTTAACTAAACAAAGATTGGCATAATAATATTAATTAAATATTTATTAATTAATTAATTGTTATAATTTTGATTAATTAATTAATTAATTACCTATTACATCCAATGACATGGGTATTAAATTTAAGAGGGTTAATAAATTTAATTGTTTAATTAAATGATTACGTATATGAAGGGGATAAGAAGAATTAAATGTAAGGATAAGAAACATTAAATAATGGGATAAGACATTAACTAAGAGGATAAGATAATGAATGTATGGATAAGGAAATGGATGAGGAGGAAAGGGTTGGTGAAGGGGGGATATGACGGGGGGAGTCTTATGGGAAGAGGGAGGATTTTGGGAGGAGGAAGAATTATTGGAGGGGAAAAGACTATATGTCTAAGAGGATTATTTTCTATTGTGGGGAGTTTGTTTGAGGGGTTTTTGGGTGAACCAGAAGCAGGGGGCACCGGTTTACTAGGGGTTTTGGGCACGGGGGCTAGGATAGCCTTACGGTATCCTAGAGCTAGAAAGCCAGACAGGATACTCCTAGCTGGCAAAGAGGAAACATGGTTTGGGAAAAGTTGGTCAGTGCATCAGGCAGCAACAAAGAAGTGGGCTAGACAACCAGGTCAACGGAGAAATTAGCATCAAAAGCAGGTAATTTGTTTATGAAATTTCTAAGTTTCTTTTTTATGCTGTAGTTAAATGTTAATCTTTGCTGAAAATTTGCTTATATGCTGGTGATTGAATTATTTGTGTAATTTAAAGGAATTATATCAAAGTATGTATCTACGGCCCCTACACATGGTATCAGATCTTTGTTCACAATATGGAACCTTAAGGGCCAAGCTCCAGCTCTACCTAAGCTCCTCTTAACCTGCAAGCCAAGCACATAAATTTTTAACACAAAAAAATATATATACAAATGACATACATATTGAAAATGTAAAGGAAGCAGAGGTCTTATAATTGTCAGTAGAGCTTCTGGATGCACTGCTATGATCCCAACAACACCAGTTTGTTAAATTGTTCCATGAGTATGAATGGAATTGTGTACAAGAACAAGTTTATAGGACTCTTTGGTACTGAATACTAGAGTTTAAATTCTGCTTCCTATATACCCAAACATAAGTCAATAGTTGTCAAAAAAAAAAATTAATGGCACATACATGTCATATATGCGTCCATCTTATCTAAATAGAGAAACCGGTACCAGATTGGAAGGCCACCACATATGTGTTGGCTGTACTAGATATTTGCGCAGCAAATCTGCACAACCAAATAAAAAAGCATTTTGCTCATATTAAAAATAATTTACTGACTACTGACAGTTGTTGTATGGGGCATCAAATTTCATGTTAAAAACGTTACTGTAAAAAAAAAAAAAACCTAGAAAGTACCATTTGCATTCAATTTTCTCAACGATTATTCAGCGAGACATTGGAGCATCGGTACACTAGTGAGGCTGAAGATTGCTGAGCCACCCACCATATTTCCATTTTTGTTGTGGTCCGCACAACCCTTATGGCATGAATGTCAAAGGGATGAGAGGTAAGTTACAAGTCCTAGGAGATTTTGGTGGATTAGCTATTCGTCAAACATGCAACCTCATACGAAGGAAGTTCACACTTTAATATGCAGTAGCCATCTCGACTTTTGAGAGAACATGGAATGACATCCCCCAAGTCATTAAGTCATTCATAATGTGTGCAATAGCACCATTGTCTTCCCATCCCTCTTTAGATGTGCTGCTCCTCACTCACTCAACTTTCGAGTCCAAGTTTTTAAATAATGATGGGATTAGCACCTGTCTTGCATCAGAGTCCAAGATAAACAAAATGTGAATGCATTTAAAATGTTGATGGGAGGACGTTGTTCTATGAGAAACCCTTCATGCCCTCGACTTTACGCCTGTCAACCTCATACCCTCAGACAAATTGTGGACGGGAACAGACTGCAAATGACCCAACCTGAGTGCACACGAAAAAAGAGAAGAATGATGCGGTAGAAACATGCAGTGGAAACCAGAAATCACAGAGAAACCCTAATAAATGATTTCACCCACAGAACAGTGCACTTGCATTCCAAAATCACCAAAACAATTGTTGAGAGCCACAAGAAAAGGAAGAGGCCAATGATTTGTTCTATCTTCAATAAACCCTAACGCGCAAAGAGACCATTCCATCGAGGGATTTTATGAATACTGAAGTGAAATGGAATAATGACAAGAGATGAGGGTTTCCTAGAGCCAAACAATAGAACCAAGGTGTGCAAAGAATAACCAACAACAAAACCAAGGTACGTAGAGAATAACCAGGGAACAAACTTCAGGTTTGTTTTGGTGGCACCATCCTGAGGGATTTCTCCATACTTAGTGGAGACAACAGGGCCAATTCCTAATTATGGGAGAATTGTAGGGTTTCTGTAGGTGAGTTTTGTTGTGTATACTGGTTTGTATGAGCCAAAGGAAGGTGAATTGCACATCACACAAACAATGGATAACAACCACCATTCAAGCAATCCCAAACAACAAACAACAAACATCGTCAGCGCCAATCCACCAGTGTTATACGTGCACGGTCACCACAAATAACGCCAGCGCCAGCGCCAATCCACCATTGGTCTACGTGCACAACCACAACAAAAAAAACCAGTGCCCATAGAACCACGGGTTAACACAGAGCCACAACACACAAATAAAAGCCTAGTGCCTAAAGTGCCAAGCACGCTAGCGCCCAAACCCCAAACCCACTAGAAAGAAATCTCTTCTACTCCACAAGTCAGCCGAGACCGAGAGCTTGTGCACCAGGTACCAAGACACAAAGGAGGATCTCGCGAGAGAGACCCAAAAGGGAGTGTGATTATCTACAGCAGTCAAGTACCTGCATGCACTTACAACTAAGGTTAGTGCACCTACATACAACACAGGTCAAGATGCAATGCCTTGATGTGCGCCAAACTCAACAACACTATACCTACCTCATGTACAAAGACTATGCACCAAGCCACGAATGAGGAGCTCATGAGGGCATAGTTGCAGCCCACAAGCCTTTCCCAAGACACGAGAAGGGAGCCTCCAACCATTACCATAACTCCGCGGAAGTTGCAGAGAAGGAGAGGACCAGGGCATGTTCACAAAATGAGACAGGCAACAGGACAATTAGGGTTAAGGGATAGAGACTCAGGGAAGAGTGCAATTAGGGTTTAGGGCACGTGGACCTCATCTGAGGACCCACGATGCTGTATGGAATTTATTTTTTTAGTTTATTTATTTTTTAAATCTTAAGTAATATTTATTTTATTTTTTTTGTTTTATTTTTATTTTTATTATTTTTATTGTTTAAATTATATTAGATTTAAGTTAAAATAAATTTAATGAATTGGACTTTATTTTAATTTAGGAATTTAAAATTTAAATTAATTAATTTAAATTCGATTAAAAAAAAATGTTATTTATAAAAAAAATAGGGATATAATATATATATATATAGAGTTATAAAAAAAAAAAATTGAAATGTTTTGGGGTCCATGGGTTTTGAACCCATGACCACCCACCAAGACCAAGCCTTAAGAAGAACACCAACACCAATGCGCCCTCATAAGTCTTTACAAACAAA
>JASDQU010587892.1:45288-70638 GCA_032191745.1 Picea mariana | reverse complement strand
TTATATTGGTTTGGATGCATTGCTATGATATGTGGAACAGTGCATGATTTCAGGTGATGACACTACCCAAAACCGAATAAACGATGACAAAACCCCCAACAACACAGTGCCACTGTATATTCCATTGTAGGGTGTGGACCCTAGTTATGATTAGGAGGGGTGGAGGAATTTCCCATCATGTATCCTCCGAAACCTGAAGTCATGGGAGGACGGTGTTAGCTCATGCTCCCCAAGACGTGTGATGATGACTGTCATTTTCCTGCTAGGGAATCTTGGTTGAGACAGTGACACTTCCGCTTACAGGTTCTATTTGGAGTTAGGTCAATATAGTTGACGCTCCAAGATAGTCTAGTAGAGGAAGGATAGGAATGGATATGGAAGTAAGTTAGGGAGGAAGGATGAGTAGAAATAGTTGGGAAAGTAGGGAGATTTGTCTGATGGTGAAATTTAATGTTTTCCCTTCTAAAAAAAATAAAAATGTGTGTATATATGAATATTCATAATTACGTAACTAAACCACAGTTGTCTAAATAAAATTGTTGAACCAGATAATTGTAATTAAAGGATTTCTCAAACAATTGATTGGTTTGTTGTCTTTTGTAATAGACTAGTCTTGTTGATTGGATTGGATGCATACATAAACTACTAAAGAATGATAGTTTTTGATTATTAGTACATGCACGGGACTTGTATGTACTAGCTACACATGCATTTCTTGTACATATACACTAGTATGTATGCGTTTTCTTGACTTACTTACTGATAATGTCGGTTAATTGTTATGAATGTGTGAACCATGTTTCTTTTCCTTTGTACCATAAGATAGCTTAACTTCGGGATGAAGTTTCCTGAAGGGTGGGTGTATGTAACAACCCTAGTTGAATATATGCTTAGGGTTTATAAGTAAAAGTTAATTAGGTAATTAATTTTTCTAACGTGGTTTTAACTAAACAAAGATTGGCATAATAATATTAATTAAATATTTATTAATTAATTAATTGTTATAATTTTGATTAATTAATTAATTACCTATTACATCCAATGAGATGGGTATTAAATTTAAGAGGGTTAATAAATTTAATTGTTTAATTAAATGATTATGTATACGGAGGGGATAAGAAGCATTAAATATAAGGATAAGAAACATTAAATAATAGGATAAGACATTAACTAAGAGGATAAGATAATGAATGTATGTATAAGGAAATGAATGAGGAGGAAAGGGTCGGTGAAGGGGGGATATGATGAGGGGAGTCTTACGGGAAGAGGGAGGATTTTGGGAGGAGGAAGAATTATTGGAGGGGAAAAGACTGTAAGTCTGAGGATTATTTTCTGGTGTGGGGAGTTTGTTTGAGGGGTTTTTGGGTGAACCAGAAGTAGGGGGCACCAGTTTGCTGGGGGTTTTGGGCACGGGGGCCAGGATAGCCTTACGGTATCCTGGAGCTAGGAAGCCGGACAGGATGCTCCTAGCTAGCAGGAAGGAAACATGGTTTGGGCAAAGTTGGTCAGCGCATCAGGCAGCAACAAAGAAGTGGGCTAGACAACCAGGTCAACGGAGAAATTAGCATCAGAAGCAGGTAATTTGTTTATGAAATTGCTAAGTTTTTTTTTATGCTATAGTTAAATGTTAATCTCTGCTGAAAATTTGCTTATATGTTGGTGATTGAATTATTTGTGTAATTTAAAGGAATTATATCAAATTGTGTATCTACGCCCCCTACATGGCTGACATAGGAGTGTTGGACTTGTCCAAAGGTCAAAGGCTACATATATAAATTTCAACATTATCACATGAAATATTTAATCTCCTAGCTTAATAAACCACAAAATGCATGAATTCAAATATACTTTACCTCATGACCTTATAAGTGGATGGAGATAGTGTTCTTTTTCATTTATCCAAGCTTAGGTAGGTCAAGAAGGTGTAAATAAGGAGTATAATATGGTAATGGGGATGTCAATTTAGAGGCTCAACAAGTAGACAGTTAAAAGGTGGTTTGACAAGCATAAGGCTAAAGAGAAGAATTTTGAAGTAGGAGACCTAGTCCTGAAGTGGGATAGAGAAAATGAGCCTAAAGGCAAACATTCTAAGTTTCAAAATCTATGGTTCAGACCTTTTCAGGTGGATGAGAAGATTGGGTTAGGAACATATTGACTACATAATCTGAGGGGAGAACATGATGCTATCCCAGGGAATGGCCAAGCCCTGAAACAATAGTTGTCATCAAAAAAAAAAAAAACTTTAATTTTGTGTTTGTTTATGATGCGTCATTTTGTATTTTTTCATTTATACTTTGTTTTGTCTTTTGCAATCATGTTTATGATATTTTTAAAGATTTTACTGAAGCAATACAATGGTTGACCTCAAATCATGTGACGTAGCGAACTCTCTTCCTAACTCATTGCTCACATAGAAACACATGAAACATTGAAGAACCTGCGGTTGTTTCAAAGGATTCTCTATCTAACCTATGTAAATGAATAACTTTGGGGAAATGAAAAAGTGTCTTCTTAGTGGTTTGGTAAGATTATAAGGGAAATAAGGAAAGTTGTAAAGGACTAAATACACCTCGGAGATAGAAATAGTCAGTTTCACCTTAAACACCTCATATTTTTGCAAATAAAAGATGTCTTCCTCTCCCGCTTGCTCAGGGAATTCTGTCGAAATAAAAGTAACCTATATCAAATGAGCACACAGTAGGAGAGGGTATGCATATAACTCCAACGGGGCTATGGACACTCACTGGTAGAAGATCAAGGTCTATGATGCCGGGGTGACTCTGTTGGGGCTATGGATGCTCGCTGGCAGCAGAGCAACACCATAGAAAATGGATGAAGGTAACTAAAGGGCCTAGTCCCAGTGAATCCTCTAATATACTCTTGTAAAAAGGGGGAATGAGTCAGGGTTATAGGAAAATAAGGAGGAATAAAGGTTGAAAAACCCACAAGCAGAACCCAAAGGAATCAACCAGAGAATTTCAAATGCAAGGGTAAAAGGGGCTCTGATTTAAAATCAGTTAAGTTCTCCACCAGTTTTTGCATCAGCAGAGCCGGAAGAAGGAACAAAGACTATTCTTTTTCCTAGTAACAATCCATTTTTTGAGAACTCAACACACTCTAAAAATCCTATGTCAAATTTTACCTTTTTGGGTACCACTTGATCTTTTTCACTATCTAATTCGACTTCATTGTGAAAATGTTGCCTTTGCTTATCATTTTTAACACTCATTAAGTCTTCAAAAGTTTGCTTGAATCTATGAAAACTCATGAATTAAAAATACTTAACACTTAAATAAGGAATCAACAACCAAAAAACTTTGGCATCGAAAAGAATTTAAAGATGAATGAAAATCACTCGAACAAACTATAATCGCTGAATGTCGATCTTTACCGACATCGACAAAAGAAATTTTTATTTCGCAAGAAGCATCACACTAGGATATCACTGACAACCGATCCTCTTTAGCATCGATGAAGGGAGAAAAGAATAAACGTTAAAAAAGAAAGAAATGATATCCCCTATGGCCGATACCCGATACGCTTAGAGAAACAGAGAAGACCAAACCACGACGTACGTTCAGACCACGCCAAATTTTTTCTCTGATCACTGACTCCCGAAACCTTTCGGCATCGAGATTTTTGTGGATGCTAACACAAAGGAAAATACATAATATTTTTACCCCGATCAACGATCCCCACTACCTTTTCGACGTCGACTATCCCAGGCTTAGTTTAAGAATGCACAACTAGAAGAAAGTCTTGACTCAAACTAATGCTCGTGAGTTAAGTCACAGGCCTTCATTTCCATGTGTCCCAAGCCAATTTCTCCATGTCATTACCGTACAATGAAATTGATTGGTGTTAGAGGTTTTTCACAGAAGAACATCATCGAAAACACTCATAACACATTGCCAACCCTCGATCCACCCACTAGGAAAGTGACATGATGGGACGTTTTATAGCTAGATACGTTGCGATCCAAAGCATTTAAGGGAATAATTGATTCCAAATCTCTCATTAGTTGCTAATTCGTGTGTGAATCAAAAGGATCGTTTGAATTTACCAAAATAACACATCACCCTCCACGCCTCCGTCGTCAACCCATGATGAATTAAATTGCAGAGATCTAGCAGTAGATTTGTTTGACTTTCACTCATCACCTGAATTAATTGGTTGATACGACTGGTAAGTTATTCCCTGTTAAATACTCTTGAGCCACTGTAAACAAGATCATTCTGCACACAAAGGATTTTCTGAGCATCCAGAGGAGCGAGATGAGAAATTCAAAATCTTCCAAGCCCCCATAAGTATCAAATAACTAGGTTTAGAAAGATTTAAAGGTATGTACCAGTATGGATTTCTCATGCTTACACTTTATACATGTATTTTACCCAGTGTTACTCTATACATGGTCTCTAAAGGATTTCATTTTTTGATTGTAGGAAAGATGCCTCCAAGTATTGGACAATAATAGCTCGGGAGCCTCATTAGGAAATTCAAGAAAACAGGCTAAGTACGAGAAGAACTAGATCAAAATCAACAAGGAAATGAAGGATATCGAGCTCTCCGAGTTTGGCATGCCTGATGACTTCGACGACTTATGTGACATAGTCAAATCGTACATCAAGCAAGACTCAGTATGGTCTGAAGAACTGGAAAAGGTGACATACATAGTGTCAGGTCAAGTGTGATAGTTTATGGAACACATGATCAAAGCTCGGGCTATGCTGCAACTAATAAGTGTTAGTCTGGTCAAGTATCGGGAACATGCAATAGAAATAAGAGAGATTTACGTGGCCCTGATGGAACAACATAGATTTCCATATGCCAACACCTATGAGGAGTTGTTCATCGAGTGGTCGAATTACAAGAAGAGTCCCCCTTTTAAAGTGATAGCTTGAGATGACTCATAGAAAAATCATAGGAGGGAACGCCATGTGGCAAATTCTATTTTACTTATCTGCACTTTAGCTGTTATTTTTAGTTTATTTTGTGTTATAAATAAGAGCATCGACCTATTAATCAGTGGTCGATGGTTGTTGCAAGAAACTCTCATTTTTGGGTTTGTTAAGAATTATTTTGGAGCTTCCTTTAATTGAGAAGTCCTTCTGGACCAGAGACAAGTTTAATTTTTCATCAAATGTGTGTATGATTGGATGTAGAGAGGAATTGTTTCCTATCTCATGTCATGAATGGATGCAGTAACAAGTAAGAGCTATTAAATCTATTGATAAGTTATATGATGCAATGTTTTACAATTCTTTATTTAATGATGAAAATGAATCTTTGTGTTATTATGTGATTGATGATTAGAGTTGAATGAATTATTTTTCTTGCCATTGTTTATCACATACATGTTTTCTTATGATGATTTCAATCTTAGTCAGTAATTGGATATTCACGTGGTTAATGTATTTGTACTAGGCCTATGGTATACGATCATTGTCAAAATAATAGGGTGTAAGGGTTATCCCAAGCCCATCCTCTTCTCTAATAGTTAAAGTTTGTTCCCATTTTTTTCCTAGTTCGTTTATACCAGATTTCCACCTTATAACAGTCACACCTAAGAGAAAATAAAAAAAGAGAGAACGTATAAACTGAAGGATATGCCTTCACAAGAAAACATAAATCCCATCGATTAATTGGTCGGATTGCAAGATATGGAGAAACATTCCACTACTAAACATTGCAGATTCTAATTGGGCCTCGGTGATAGGTTTGGTTCCTACTGTTGAGTTAAAGGTATTTAGGACCCATCAACACTACCCTCTGAAAGTGTTGAACCTATATTTCATAGTTTCCGATATTGATTTCTCCCTCGCCTTGTTTGTGAATAGTGTTGTTGGATCCTCTCCTACTTTCAGAAATCCCTTTATCCATGCAATTAGTTGTGTATCAATAGATACTAGTGGATATAGAAACAAAGTTCCTCCATGGACATAACTCAGTAACATTTTAATGCATGCATTTACTTCCTGGCCTCTACCAAAATGTGGGACATCCAACAAATTCAATAATCCTTATTCTCTAGTCCTATTTCTCAACTATGTGGTTCCAACATGATTAAACCTGTACCTAGTACACTTTTGGCACATAAATATTTCTTTTGTGCTAGATCAGAATTTTTTTTTATGGATGTTATGTCATGGTCCACAAACTTCAAAGAAGTGACCTTTCCTAGCATGTCCCCTTCGACAATGAAACCGGGTGGTATTTCTAGTGTGACCAACAGGTACTTTGTGTTTGTAGGTTCTCTAACCTATGGCTCAGTGTCCTTTCTTGGTGGTATGTTGTTTGTGTTAAATATTGTATGTGAGGCTGAATCTTTGGGTGTTTCCATGAACACTGGTGCAACCGATTGTCGTTTTGTTTTCTTGTGTGTTGTGGCTACAGGTGCCCCAAATTTTAGTGGTGTCATTGTTCTCTTTGACCGATTTATTTAACTTCTATGTGTGAGTTCTAGTTCGACTCTGGTTTATCTCTGGTATGATATGTATGCTCACAACTCTTATCAAATTTAAATAACCTTTTCCATGGCAGGACCTTATGCACTTTTATAACCCATTGATAGTTGTGTAATTGCTTTCACACCCAACATAAGTGTCGCTTATGCTCATAGTTTGCAATAAATACTTTCCTTTCTGTGGAATTAATGCATAATCCTTCATTGGATTCTTCCTTCAATCTACCATTCTATCCCGATCCTCGATGAATCCTTATATTTATGACTACATGTCTCTGGGATGTTTCGTCAGAACTATTTTTTAACTGTTGTTTTTGTGCTTTAATTCCCTTAACGATCATGTTTTGTTCTTGAATTTTGTGCACACTTAAATTCCTATGTGTTGTTTTTGTTATCTTTGGGATACTCCATTTTTATGCACAGGTATTGTTGGTTTATTTCCAATACTTATTCATGTCTATCTTTGTATTTCTTCTTGTTTTTCCACTTTTTATTTGTTTTCTTCTATTTCTAGTTTTTCTTGTTTTTCTATATTTTACCTCCCTACTATAGTAAAACTACTATGATACATGTGTTTCTATGAAGCTCAAATTAATGCACAGATGATCAACCATATCTATAGAGTTTCAACTGACTTCCATTCACCATGCCTCTTAAGGATTATCCATTCAGTGTTTCCAACTGCACAACACCTTCCTCCACCACATGTTGAATCACATATGGTCCTAATCAATGCATTTGAAACTTTCCCGAATGCTGCATAAACTTACTATCATACAATAATACTAATCCCCCTACTTGAAACATTTTTATGTTTAATGTGTCTATCATGCCATTCCTTTTCTCTAGCCTTATAAACTTATTGATGGAACACTGCTATTATAATGTTATTAACCCCCTAACCCTTGAGACATAATCTCCTAGAGGTCACCTACCCAATTCAACCACTTTCATAATTTTCTTCCTGTGTTTCTAGCCTAATTTCCATTCGGTCATGTTTTTCATTTCTCAATCCTATGACCGAAAGGGTTGTTCACCCTTTCTGGAATGCCAACTCGCGACCGGGTCTCTTTGTCTGTGTGCTTAGTTCGCAACCAATCCTAGAAGCTCCTTTTTTGGACTTGGTTGTGATGGATGAGACCTTCCTTTGATTTCTCAGAGTTTAGTCTCGAGAAGGTTTCCATTATGAGCTTGAGTATCATATCCTATAAACCATATAGAATTATCTCTAAATCCCTATAAGAACCAAGCCATTTCCATGGGAAAGGAGAGAAAGAACTAGTAAGGTTATTCTAGCATTTTGGTGGAAAAGATTTGGAAAGGAGCTTGGAAGAAAGACATCTCTTCATTTTACACCTGTAAGTTGTGATATTTCTTACTTGATTAATAGAAGATATGTTGGATGTTTCCCTCTAATTGATTTTTCATGTAATCTTGTATGTTCATTGATAGAGAATTGGTATGTTTGTATCGTATGGCATATTATGAAGTTTAGAAGCATCCTTTGTTCATGTCTTTGTTAGCGTGTTAGGTATAGGAAGAACCTAAGGGAAATTAGCTCGTGGAGGGTGTAAAATCCCTACAATAGATTGACGACCATACTGGGGAGATTTCCTTTTATGTTCTTTTCTCCTTTCTTTACATGCTTTCTTTCTGAGACTTTTACCCATTAAAATATCCTGATCTAATTGTTGGTCTTTTTTGTACTCTTTCCCAGGTCTAGTTGAAGAAACCTATACCTTGGATATGATAGATCTCATCCTAGATCTAGATTTTTAATTTTTCTCTATGCTGGTCACAACTTCCCATTGTGTATAGAGCAACTGAAGCCTTCCTAACCACGCTTATCCTCCCTTGTAGTGATGACCATCCTTGTTCCCAAGTCTACCAGGAGAAACCATACTCTCTAGTCGCACTATTCCTCTTTTTGAGTTGCGAACTAGTCACACTGTCTCCCTCTGCAGAGAGCGACTGAACCCTTAAATCCCCTTTTTTTGAAGAGTTATCCTTCAAAAAACTCAGCCATATCCTTTCCCATTGGTCTCCTTCAACACTCCATACCTTCTTTAGGCCCGTCTCATTGATTTTGCTTAAAAATTTTGAAATTTATTGAATTTATCTTCTTTTCTTGTGATTGATGGGTACAACCATAATCATATAGTCTAATCCCTTCAATTAAGTACAAGGATATCCATAGGTCTTTGTGAATATTCTTTCAAAATATGTCATTTTATTTTGGAAGTATCTCTTTCATTAGTTTGAATGTTTTTTGTTTCTCGAATCATTTGAGAACCTTTAAAACTATTATTTAGACTTAAAATATTTTGTGTGCTTTAACTTTGCATGATTGTTTTTTTTCTTCCATATTTTGCATTCATTACAGAACATTGTTAATTGAAAGAAAAGGATGAAGACTAATTTTTTTGTTTCAATTTTCACGTAGTTTGCAAAAATAAAAGAAACAAAAAACAGTTTATTTCAAGTGATTTAAAATATTATTAAAACAATTTATGCTTGGTTGGGAATTTCGTAAATCATTCTGTAAGTTTGGTTGAAAAAATTGTCCTTTTTTCTTATTTGCAAGATTAATACATATGAATCAGTACACATTAGGGTGTTTTATTACATAAAAAGAAAAACGAAAGACACCCTTCTCCCTCCCGTAAATAGGATTCATCAAAAGGAAAAATGTTGAAATTTCATCCCTTTGCATCCATTTGGAGTTGGGTCATTTCACATCATAAGTTTCACTTCCACACAACCTTTTGATTAAAGAGAAGATTAAAAAATGAACATGCGCTAATAAAATTAACTAAACTCTTTCTTTTCTAAGAACACCAACAATAGTATAGGTGTAGGGTCTTTGGACTAAGATAAGTGAGTAAATTGTCCAAGACCACAAACAAAAACCATAGAATACTAAAGAGTGCTTAAACCCAACTTTCATATAGGCATAGTCGAGAACCCCTTCTCACATAGGGGCTACACACAAGGTCTCGTGTGGTTGGGAAATGGAGATTACCCCTATGAGGCTTAAACAAACATAGTGGAACGATAGTATATTGGGGATTCTTCTTGAGAAATGACTATTTCCATTCGGTATTGGAAGTTCATCAATCCCGAATTCATTCGGGGTCATCTGAATCTTTTTCTGGTCCTCTTATTCTTAGTCCTCTTGAGAAATTTCAGACCAGATATCCTGCACATACTGTCGGACCCGACTATTGACTATATGCACCTGGAGGTTGGTTGTGAGTTGGTGACCTTAGCTTCCATAATATTTATGGATTTTACACAAGGTGACGATTAAGGGGAGTCTTCGCTATGTCTAGATCAGACGTTGGTCAAACTCACTCGAGCTCCTTGGAGGGAAACCCATAGATAGACCTTCGGGGAGATTTCACCAAGGTGAAAGTATGTTAAGCATGCCTCCAACATAACTAATCCACCCACTTACCCGTTCCCCTTATCACATGTTCCCACAATTTTGGATTTCATCGCCAACTAGTGTGCTCATGGCGAGAAGATTTGGTTTGTTTATTTGATTCCTAGATTTCTTAGTGCGTACTGTTTATTTTATTTAGATGGATTTATGACTATGATTATTATATATCAATAATATCCAATCAAAACTTGTGTAGGTATCGAAGGATGTGAGGTCTACCTCCACTACATTATGAACTCTTTCCTCCCAATGCACCCGAAGACCACCTTCGAGAGGAATTCCATGAGGAAAACTACTCTGAAGTTGAAAGTGTTGTTACCCCTTTGATTGAATGCCCAAAAAGAGATAACTTTTGAGAGGGATTTATACTCCCTACAAATCCACCCTTGACTGACCCTGCCAGTCCCCTCCTTCTTCAGGGAAACTCTATCAGAGAACCAAAACTCGGTACCGATTAACCTCGTCTACCACTTGTACCTTGTGAATACATTGTGAGCATGTAAACCCAACAAATCTATTTATCCTAAGGTTTCACTACACCACCATTTGTTTTTGTTCCATCTGACCCTATGAAAAATCCTAAACAACCCTAGGACATCCTCGATCGATTAGATACAACTATAGACTCTTATTTTAAACTATTGCAATGACATCAGTCACATGTTTCAAACTTATTTCTCCCATTCCTCCCCCATCCACTCTATACCACAACAACCTCAACCGAATGTCTCCAAAATCCAAACATCAACATTGACATCCATATCACATTTTGTTCCAACCATTGTACTACCACCTTTAAGAACACAACCTTCTAGACCCCCCACTTGGGGGAAACCTTTCTTCACCCTGTTGTTCTTAAGAGGCGATCCCAAACTCTTTGGACAACAACCTTCAATGGGAGGATTACCTCCCCAAGGAAGTCAACTAATGGGTTTTGGCCAACAAACATCTATGAGCCATCCTTTCATTAGGGGACAACCCCTATACTCAAGGAAAATATTCGACCAACATCTAGCCCAGGGAAACCCTCAACATCTAGATCATTTTTAACAGGGAGATATACTCCTATCGAGAGTCCACCTTTATTTAACTAGAGGAAACCACCCACTGGGGGAAAACCCCCAGCCATAGGGCCATATTCGCTCTGGGGACACCAATCAACTGGGGGAAAACCCCTGGCTACCTAACAACACCCATCGTGCAGAAAAATTATTCCTTCTACCACCAACATAGTATTTGGAAACCCTTACCCAGGAATAGAAAATACCATATGGAACCAACCTCCAAAATGCAACAATCCTGCAATTTCCACTCAACCAAGAGGACCCCCCGAAGGGCCTGCCTATGGTGGAAAAACTCCTAACAAACCATCCCATGGTAGAGGGGAATCTCATTATGGAGGAGGACCCCTTAGGGGACAACCCTACAGAGGAGGACCTCCTACAAGACCAACCTATGGAGGAGGAGCTCTTAGGGGAATACCTTATGGAGGACCCCCTAGTGGACCACCCAATGGAGGAGGACCTCTAGAACACCATGCATATGGAGGGGGACCATATAACCCAACTCCATAGGTCAACAAACAACTCCTATTCTTGGAAACTTTAGATTTTCTTGATCTTCCACAGTTAACTAATGATCCCATATGACATTCCCCTTTTTGGCCCCCCAATTCCTTCCAAACTCCCATCTGATATTTCCAAGTTCGATGAAAATGATGGAGAATACCAAAAAAATCATGTGATGACTTTCCACCTATGGTGTTCTTTGAACTCCTTGATGGACGATTCCATTCGATTACAACTTTTTCAGTGAACCCTTACAAGATCAATNTTTTGGCCCCCAATTCCTTCCAAACTCCCATCTGATATTTCCAAGTTCGATGAAAATGATGGAGAATACCAAAAAAATCATGTGATGACTTTCCACCTATGGTGTTCTTTGAACTCCTTGATGGACGATTCCATTCGATTACAACTTTTTCAGTGAACCCTTACAAGATCAATAGATAAATGGTATATAGAATTGTTGTAGAACTCCTTTGGTTACTTTAATTCCCTTTCCATGTCATTTTTGACACATTTTCAATTACCTATCCGCTATGAGACCAGTACTGAGCCCTTAACTTCATTACACCAATAAACCTCCACCCATATTTTATATCACATTCATGAGTGGAGGCGTTGACATCTATTAATCAAAGCCACAATATTGAATCAATTATTAGTTGATTGGATCACCAAGTCTATTTTTTCACCTATAGCTTGTTATGTCTCCATGGGAGGGGTCGTCACCAAGGAACAAGCCATAAATCGAGCCTAGTATTTAGATTTGGTATATTCTCAATCAGACACATTATACAACTTGATTCCCAATGCTCCTCGGTCATCGAATGATCTAACCAAACCTACACCTGGACCCCATGCTGATGGTATGATCAGTCCTAATTCTACTAATACATCTGTTCAGATGACTGGGAAACACAACCAATCGAATAAAGCTACCAATCCTAGCTCATTTGTCCATACAAGCACCCCAAGTAAGCCCCCTTCCCAAACCTTCTAGGTTAATTCAGTGCAGTCAACCACACCCCAAAACCCATAGCAATCAAGAGGAAAAAAATAAGGGTAACAATAATAAGGAAAAGAAAAACTCTTATGGGTAGTTAGGCCCCAAGACACAAGAAAACAATGTTGACTGTAAACCCAAATGAAAGGCCAAATATCTCTGCATGATTTGTAAAGATGATTATTTCACCAAAGATTTTCCTCATCTCATTAAAATCCATAAATATTTCAAGCGAGGCCCATCCTCTTCTACACCTACAGTATCAACAAATCCTTTCCCCTCCAAGCAACAATATTTTTTCATGCAAACACAAGCACTCCCACATAGGGGCAACCCCAAATCCCTTGCTATAAACATCTTGATGGTTAAATATGTGACCATATCTACTAGAGCCAATAATTATTATTCCCTCGAAGGTGATTCTTTACCCAAGGATACCCCCGCATCCACCTCACCCAATGGCCCTCTCACACTAGATAATCCAGTTATCGAACCTTCTTTCCACCCTCCAAATGGAGTACTTCGTTGCACTATGCATAATCCTAATGCTAGGGAAGCCCAACACTATACTATAGTAGAAGATATCACCCCATCCCCTTGTTCCATGTTGGCACTTGAAGTACTATAGTCTTGCCCCGTGCAGTGTAAATCTTTATTATCATCCATTGGTGGAATTGACCCTACATAATCTAATGTTATTTCCTTCAACACGAGTTGTAATGATTCTCACTTATCACACCAATTATCATTACAAATCATTGTCCGATCTCTTAATAAAAAAAAATGAGAAATTCTTGATGAAGGAACTGCAACTTGCATCATGTCCTTGACATGTTGGAAATCTCTTGGTTCTCCCCAACTTACCACATCAAAAACCATCCTGAAATATTTTGACGGTCATTTTTTCAAACCCCATGGAATTCTCCCCTCATTACCCATTGAACTCGTGGGAAAAATGGTTTTGGTAGAAGTCGAGGTAATTGATGCCACACTCAACTATAATTTTCTTTTAGGTCTCACATAATTTTATGCCATGAATTTTGTTGCATCTAGTGTCTTTCTAATGGTTAAATTCCCCCATCAAGGGAAGATCATCACTACAAACCAACTCAACTTTTGTACCCCAGATGTGTGAATAAATCCTAATGCAAATGTCCCTTTTATAGGAGAGTATTCTTCAGGATGCAAAAGAATCAGGTTCGGCCTTTAACCCTTGTTAATGGGTATTTTCCCCCTCCCCCCACCAAATATACCTCGCACCTTCTCCATCAATATGATATTTGTGTTTGTCGGTGCACCCATCAGTTGCAATGACCCTTGGGTAATCCCTCACCCATATGATATGGAGTCTTATGGAGATACTATTCCACTCTCACTGATCAAGATGGCATATTCAGTCATACAATCGATGAAAGAATCTTTTGATTCTCATTATAGTATCCTACTAGATTAGTTTTCCTTTCCTTCCTAGGCTACCAATGCTTCACCATCTCATGACTTTCTCAACATTGTCCTTCCTTCAAACGAAACCATTATGGAAGTTATTAATTTACAAGATAAACCTTGGGAGGATTCTCATCATCGATCCTCTTTCCTTCCCCTTGGAGAGAATAAAACAACCTAGATACAAACCCTTGTTTCAATTGATATACAGATCCATCCATTTTACCTTCTACATCATACCCTATTTTATCTGAAGGCAATTTGGGAAATATTTCCAAAAGAATTAAGATCAAAATTTTAGTTAAACCTCCATATAGGAACAAATTGTTCTCCTAAAGAAATCAAATCTTATACTACATTATTCAAAGAATTTTGTGACATATTCTCCTGGTCCTATGAAGAAATGCTAGGTATTGACCCACGAATTGTCGTACATGAAATCAAAACTTACCCGAGAGCCTGTCTAGTTCGACAAAGGCTCCGCCCTGTTCATCCAAGGAAATATGTAGCCATTAAGGAAAAATTTCAAATATTATTGAACATTGGTTTTATTTACCCCATGCCTCTACCTGAATGGGTGTCCAACATCATACCGGTTAACAAAAAGTAGGGCACCATCCGAGTATGTGTTGATTATAGGGACCTCAATAGGGAATTTCCTAAAGAAAATTTCCCTACCCCTTTCATTGATCAGATCATCGATGATTATGTTGAATGTGAAGTATTCTCATTTATGGATGGCTCCTATGGCTATAATCAAATTGAAATTACTCTAGAGGACTAGCACAAAATCGATTTTAGCTGCCCATAGGGAAATTTTGCATATCGAAAGTTACCTTTTGGTCTTAAAAATGTTGGTGCAACATTCCAACGGGCCATGTATTATGTTTTCCATGAAATTAAACATATTGTACAGCCTTACCTTGATGATCTCCCTGCTTGATCTCCTAAGAGGTCTGATCACGTAGATCACCTACACCAATTCTTTAGTCGTTGTCAATATTACAACATTTGCTTGAACCCACACAAATGTTTTTTTTTTGGGAGTCCAGTCACTTACTTGGTTTCATTGTATTTAGGTATGGGATTAGAGTTGATCCCCTTAAATTCGAGACAATCATCAAATTTCCTCCTCCTAACTCTGTCATCCAACTTCAAAGTTTGCAAGGGAAAGAAAACTTCCTTAGATAATTTTTTTCCAATTATGTTGAAATCACCAAAGGTTTCATGTGATTATTAAAAAGGGGTGTACCTTTTATTTGGGATGAACAAGTCCAATGATCTTTCAATCATTTGAAGCAAGTTCTTACATCTAGACCATTACATAAAACCCCAAATTACAATAAAGATTTCATCCTATACCTGGCAACTTCTAGTACCACCATTGGAATGGTATTAGTACAAACTAATGATAAACACAACAAACATGTTATTTATTATCTCAGTAAGGGCCTAGTTGGTGCCGAACTTAGATATCCTTACGTTGAGAAGTTGGCACTGGAAGATGTATACGCTGTCCAGCGATTCCAACATTATATTATTCTCCAAACCACCATTGTTATCTCTAACACGAATCTAATGCAATATTTTTTTTCATGCCATATATTGGGGGGAATATACTCTAAATGGATCGTCCTATTACAAGAATTTGATCTTGAATTTTCCACCCCCAAATCCAAAAAATCCTCAATTTTTGCAGAATTAATGATTGATCTTCCCTGAGCCTTTTATGAATCCGTGGTACAAGATTCATTTCCTGACTAATATTTTTTTCTCGTTGACTCATCCTATCCTTGGTATGGAGACATATTCATTTATCTCCAAACCCAACATTTTTGGCCCAACCTGTCTAAAGATGATTTTCATTGTATACACCACCAATCCCAAAACTATCTCATCGTCGAAAATAATATTTACCATCATGAAGTATATATGGTGTTATGTCGATGTGTCATCCATTATAAATATGAATGAATCCTAAATGACTACCACTTCATAGCATGTGGTGTCCATTTGTCTGGGTTAGCCACTTCCCAGAAGATTTTACGCGCAGGCTAATTTTGGCCCACAATTTTCAAAGATTGCATTAATACGGTACAAAAATGCCACCCTCGTTAAATATTTTAAATGTGCTCTCACCCTAATCCTTTACACCCCTTCATTACATTTGTCCCATTCGCCAAATAGGGCATCAATTTTACCACCTGTAAATCCCCTTATGTTAATAGTCATAACTACATTATTGCGGACATTGATTAATTTACAAAATGGGCAGAAGCCATGCCTATGTATTATAATGATGCCAATACCGTCACCTTGTTTGTATTCAATCACATCATCACACATTTCTATGTTCCTAAATCCATCGTGACCAATCATGGATCATATTTTTTCAATAGCATGATGACAAAATTGTCTACTCTATTCCATTTTGACCAAGAACACTCATATCCTAATTACCCTCAAGAAAATGGTCAAGATGAGTCCATTAATAACCTACTCAAAACAATGCTCCAGAAAATGTTTGGAAAACATAAATCCAATTTGAATTTAATACTATTCCTGGCTTTATGGTCATATCAAACCTCGGCAAAATCAACCACTAGCTTCACCCCATTCCAAATTGTCTATGGCTTGGAGGTCATTTTACCCATTGAATGTGAAATACCATCCCTCAAGATAGCCGTCGAACTCCTTCCCGACACTTCCACCAAATAAGAGAAACTCTTATATTTATCTCAACTTGATGAATGACATCGCGAAGCCATCATGGGCAATGATTCTCATCAGAAGTGCGTCAAACACCAATACGATAAAAAAATACACTTGCAAACCTTCTTGGAAGGCGAATTAATTTTGGTCTACGACCAATACCGTGATAAATTAGGTGTAGGTAAGTTTGAAACTTTATGGCATGGACCCTATATAATTATGTGAGTTCTTAAAAAAGGAGCCTATGAGCTAGTTAAATATCAAGGAAACTCATTATAGGAGCCCCAAAATGAGATCTACTTGAAAAAGTATTATGCATAAGCCTCACACTATCTACTTATTTTGTACCATATGTATTATAGTATGCTATGGTTGATTTTTTTTTCCCTTTATGTGATACTCTTTGTTAATCTTCTTATCCTACTTAATGCTTAAGTTTTAGATGCCATCATTTTCCTCACCCTATTTTAGATACATGGATGGATCTAGTCGCACCTCCCGGAACATCACTTCCGTTGCCAGGGTGATTATTTCACCCACCAATGATATAATCAAATATGGGGGAATATATCTAGGCTATACAACGAACAATGTTCCAGAATACAGGGCCATCATTGAACTTTTGACCGAAGCATCTTCTTTGGGAATACATCACCTGATAGTATGCTTATATTATGATCTTGTCATTTCACACCTCAATTCAACTTATTCTATTCGACATCCTATCTTTTTCGAAAATATTTAATGGTATGACTCTTGGAATGATCATTTCATTTTATCTCTTGTGAACATATACCAGGACAATTCAATTCTTTAGCTAACTCACTGGCAAATTTTGTTTTGAATTGGCATCTACTTCATTAAAAAGAATCACATTCAACATTCATTGTATAAACCATTTCATCACATATATATAAGTAGAAATAACAGATCCATATGTCCATATATATATATATATATATATAAAGTGTGTCCAAAAATATCCAAAACCAATATAACATAACAAAATTGGGCTTTCTGCCCATACATCCACAAAACAAAAATGCACCAAAATTCCATCACATTAAAAAGAACTAGTCATCATGAGGATCCCTCTAGTCATTATAGAAAATGAATGCTTGTGTGACCTTCCACATAAGGTGCCCAAACTAATTCCCCACACCTACTACAATCCTATGCATACACATAGGTATATCATCCATGTGTGGCACTGGAATGGCCACAGTCAAATGCTCGAGATTCTCCTTGAGATATTCCAAGAGCTCTACATCGGATCTTCCACCGTGTTGTTCTCTGCCAACACCTAAATTCTCACCTCACCTATTCAATGGAGACATACCCATTGGACATGCTAGTGTACAATCTTCCCATCAAAAATTATTTGTTATGTTAAACACAAAAAACATTTATATATCATAAAATAAAATAAAAACATTAAAAATACAAAAAAATATACTAGAAATTTATCTTTCTTACCAAACTAATCATTGAATATTTCCCCCTTAGGGAGAACCATATATGAATCATCACGATAGTCCACATCGTGATATGCATAATCATCTATCGCCATTATCTGGAGATCCCACCATCGGAAAAACTTTGCATCAAACTGGAATTGCATTCCCCCCTCCCCGAATCGAGACAATAGATCTATCCATTTCTTCATCATCGGATCTTTGTACGCAACATCTGGCACCACATCCCATGGATACAATGTAGGCACTCACTCGAAGAAGAAAGATAATAAAATAGATCCATAAAAAAATAGTTTATGTTGCCCCAACCTGCACTTGGTCAATTGTTCCTTCATGTTTTCCAACACTATGGCACACCAGCTATATACTGTAGGTGATAGTCTCATCACTTCATAATCTACTTGGCTCCTCGAAGCCAATTGTGGCCCAATACACCTTGTCAGTCGTGTAATGGTGAGTAAAATAGTGCTTAAGGTCAATTCCACTACCCGACTAATTGGCATCTTATTATTACTCTTTTGTGTACCTAGGTGACATTAGTGTGCCACATAGTCATCTTCCTTCTCTACACCACCCCTCTTTCCACCTACCAGAACCCCTATGGCACCATGACGGGACAATCCCGTCAAAAAATATATATATCCTCCATCTCCAAGGTCAATATCTGGTATCGTACCACAAAGTGTTGTCAATCTGCATTGCACATATCGATCAACTTCTATAACATGGTTGGGTGAGCTCTCAGGTTTTGATAAAGGAATAATTTCAATAAACCACAATTTCTCAAATAATCTAGAGTGGGAGGGTCATCAATAATGACATTTTCATTCACTTCATGTTTTCATTCTCTCCACTCCAAAATTGTTGCTGACACCTACCATAGAAACCAAAATTTCATGAGAACCCAATCATAAAATAAAACTCATAAAATTTTTACAAAAAATGATAAAAACTAGCTCGGTCGCAACGCCTTGAGAAAATAGTGCGACTCGTCACGACCAGCTTTCTTGGTCGTGACCCTATGTGGCAGACAGTGCAACCAGTCATGACCATACTAGTTGTTCACCCCTCAATTTTACCATGGAAGCGATCGGTCATGACTTACTCCTTAAGAAAGAATAACCAAACCATTTGTTCGCATCCCACAAGGAGTCCAGTCGTGACTGCATAGACTCGAAAATTTTTAGACTTGCCATTAACAAAAAAAAGCATGAAATAGAAAAATACAAGATGGGTTTTGTAAGTTGGGATCCAACCTGTTGTTTGCTAGATGAATATTATAGGATATGTGGTTCCACACTCCACAATCACCGCTCAAAATTTTGGAAATAAAAGGGCTCTCCAAACTTTCACCAAGGTAAATGGGTAAAATGAGGTAAAAAAACTATTTTTTACCCGATATATGGCTTCATTTTAACCTTGTTCACACTAGAAATATCTCTTTTTCTTCATTTTTGGCTATTTATCATTTTTATTTCTCTTGGGACCACATACTAATCTGAGTTTTTTCAGGAACACTATCAACATAAGATATGGAACCATTCTATGGAGTCTTCTTTAATCTCTTTTTCGACTCCTTAAAAACAAAAATATCATTGAGTATGCTTGTCTTTTCACACTCGTATCATGGATTTGAAAAGGTGTCCACCTAGTATATGTTAACCCCTTTTTTGGGTCAGATGGACTATTTATGAAAAAGGATCTCATCATAAAGGACTCATTAATCTCTTTTTGAACTTGTTAAAAAATGAAAAGACTGCCGACCGATCTTGTTGTCTTTCACACTCATTAAAGTGAATTAGAAAGAATGCATGTTGAGCGATATTTTATCTCTTTTTTGGTCTCATCAGAATATTTACAAAAATGGAAAATCCTATCCATTTTGGTTAGGATAGTTCTCCTATGTATTATTTTATACTTTTTTGGACCCCAAAGATTAACTTTACGAAAAATACCTTTCTGGAGTTTTCTTTACAACCTTTTCAAACTCTCTAAATACAAAAATGCCATCGATTTTACCTTCTTTGGACTCATTAAAATTTACATCAAAGGACCCACTCATGGGACTGAGCCCCTCCTTCCTCAGTTTTTTTAATAATATGTCGAGGGATTCATCGCTAGATGAGCTATATCATGCATCTGTTATCCTCCTCCAAATCACAAAACTAGAAGGAGGTACTCACTGATCATGGTCGGGAATTTTTGGAGGCTTTTTTCCTCTTATTATCATCATTATATGGAAACTATCACTCCTTTGAGTCACCCTTGAACAATGCACCTATTCTATCACCACATACAATAGTCGAGCTATCCATTCTCTCTCATTGACCACCATTCCCATCATTGTGTCACATTCCACTCACTAGTCCATGAAATTTATTTGGTCTTCATCTGAGTTAATGTTTCCAAGTTAAGCCATTTGTCGTGCATACTTGTTCAAGGGAATTTTACCTACATCAACCACATGTTGTTCCTTTATGCTTGTTTATCTCAGCCATTTGTGTTCCAGTTGTGCTCCATTATTATCATTCTCACACCATCCATCTTTACCTATTTCATGTCGATTGATGGGGGATACATTAAGGCCCTCCTTCAATGGATTTCACCCTCTCGACTACAACTCATTATCCAAGATTGAAATCTAGAAACCCTTCATTACCCTAGGACTTGTAGACATCAGTGGCAGGTCTCCTTGCATTTTGATAGTGGGTTTCCATCATTGAATCCTATCAAATGAACGTACAAGTGTTTGACTTCAACTCCTTTATTCACACTTTATAGAGTTTACTCAGTATCTTGGGTTCCATCATCATAATCATCATCATCGGTGGAATCCCTTACATATGTTAATGGTATACATTAATGACTGGTAATTATATGGTTTCTAGCATGCTTGATTTCAGCTCATTTATTAACATGTCCTAGTTTCATACCATTTGGATTACAGACAAAGACCTTGGGAAAGATCACCCTCCTATTAGATGACATTATTTCCCAAGCTGCGATGGAGAATATTTATGAGCACCTCACTGATTTCTCAGTTATTGAGTCATCTTACTACTTTGTGTGACGTCACATAGATCCACATTTGTACTTGGTCATGGTTATGATTTCAATTACATATTTCATGGATCCACTCTTTGAGTTACTTCACACACACCTAGGATTTATTTTTACTAAGGTTTTCCCTTGTTTATTAGTCATTATTCGGTATCCTATATTTTAGGAAGAATATTCCTCTAGGGAGAATATTCTCTTCAGTTTTCACTTCAGTTTGATCAGTTGAGTGGAGTATAGATGCTACATTTGTATTATCACCATGCAACATTGGGATCATCACCATCTAATGCACATTGTCCTTGGGATCATCACCAGACTAGAGCATTACTCATGATTCCCTAATCTCCCCCTCACTTCACTATGTTTCAGTCAGTTAATTGAAGACTGGTAGACTAGTTAACTTAGACTAGGTGGTATTTCACTCCCGTAATTGATTGAGAGACTAGAATAGGTGGCACTTTACTCCCTTAAATCTTGGCATGTTTCCATATCACTCTAGACCACCACTATGGTGCATTATTTACTCATGTATCCTATATCTATTGTGAATTATTCTCTTTGAGTGTGGAATACGGTTAATGAGAATTCTTCCATTCTTTCTCTCTTGCTTATTCTTTCTCAAATTCTCTCTGCAAATGTGTGTGGTATTTTCTAGCTATATCTATTTTGTTTAGGTTCAACACATTTACATGGTATCATATCTGACGGATTGCTAAGAAAAATCTACACCAAATTATTTTTTGCAGGTACTAAATATTGAAGAACACAAAAAAGATGGATTATTCACTGGAAATACTTCTCACGCCTCATAAATATTTGGAGTGGAAGAAAAAAATTATGATTTTTCTCATATGGAGAGGCTTGTACCAAATAACTATGGAAATGGAAGTAGATCCTGATTCTACCGGTGAGAAAACTGATTTTCTCAATAGACAAGATATGGCCATTGGATGTATCCTCTGGTTTATTTCTCCTGAAATTCTCCATCAAGTATATGATGAATCACAAGAATCAACTCCAAATTAATTATGGACTATATTGGAGGTTCTATTCGGGAATAAATAAGATTATGAATATTTCATGCAGGAGGTTGAACATATAGAGCCAAAAGAGAAGCCATCAAAAGATCAAACATTTTATTCTGAAGAGACTTCTACACAAGTATTTTCACAAATTTGTATTCCATTAATTGAAGATGTCTACTCCATTTCATATTGGTTTTTTGAATTTCATGTGGAAGATATATGGCATGCATCTCAGGGGTCATATGAAGACACTTTTTCATGCGTAGTGCATGCATCTCATGAGACAAAAAGGGAGTCATGCACATGCGACTCAATTCTGATATTTTTTGAGAAACCTTTGTAGAAACAAATTGGATATTTTAATTCCTCTCTGGAAAATATCCAATTTCAGAAACAAAATCATTTGAAATGGAGTCTGGGAAGTGAAATTATGATCATTTTAAAATCAACAAAATTTCAATGTTTTTCTGGAAATGGCCGCACGGTTTTCAAAGTTTCATCCAAACTTTGTTTAGATCTTCTTCATTACAAGAAGAGAGAGTGGATATGTGTGGAAATATCAATGCTTCATCTACTTCATCAGATACATGCAGACATCTACGTCTTCAACAAAATCTTCAATGAGCACAAACTTGCACAATTGCGAGGTCTTCTTGGAGTGAAGGACAAGGTTGCTTAGCAACTACTTTTTGTTCCTTCTCATTTTTTTTATGCATTGTAATTTGAGGGGGGGGTTTTGCCTTGAGGTTTTCCCTCTTTCCTCATTTATTTCATTGTATCTTCTGTATTTGGGTACCTAACATGGCCTCGTTGTAGAGACCCATTCTTTATTTTCACCATAGTGATGTTCAGAGGGGGTGTTGGAGTTACTTCACACATACCTAGGATTTATTTTTAGTAAGGTTTTTCCTTGTTTATTAGTCATTATTCAGTCTCCTATATTTTAGGAAGAATATTTCTTCTAGGGAGAATATTCTCTTCAGTTTTTACTTTAGTTTGATCAGTTGAGTGGAGTCTAGATGCTACATTAGGATTATCACCATGGAGCATTGGGATCATCACCAACTAATGTGCATTGGCCTTGGGATCATCACCAGACTAGTGCATTACTCATGATTCCCTCATCTCCTCCTCACTTCACTTTGTTTCAGTTAGTTAATTGAATACTGATAGACTAGTTAACTCAGACTAGGTAGCAGTTCACTCCCGTAACTGCCTGAGAGACCAGACTAGGTAGCAGTTTACTCCCGTAACTCTTGGTGTGTGTCCATATCACTCTAGAACATCGATATGGTGCATTAGTTACTCATGTATGCTATATATATTGTAAATTATTCACTCTTTTAGTGTGGAATACAGTTAATGTGAATTCTTCCATTCTTTCTCTCTTTCTTCTTCTTTCTTAAATTCTCTTTGCAAATGTGTGTGGTAGTTTCTAGCTAGATCTATTATGTGCATGTTCAACACATTTATATCCACACTTTATACTTGTGTGGCCATGACCAAGACATTTTTTCTTCTTTATATATTCACAATGTATTCTGTTGTGGTCATCACCTATGTAATGCATAGATCCACAATGTATTTGTGGTGGCGATGCTCTAATTTGTCTTACTGGGCATGGGAATTCCCACCTCGGGGATTTTTTTCTGCAGGACTAGCGATGCTCTTATCCAAGCTTCTTTTCCCACAACTCCATGCCTTTTACTGGTAAAGTATTTCTTCCATCAGACACCTCTTCTAACCTCACACTTTAGGGGGAATTTGTTATAGAGTTATTAACCCCCTAACCCTTGGGACATCATCTCCTAGAGGTCACCTACCCAATTCAACCACTTTCATGATTTTCTCCCTAAGTTTCTAGACTAATTTCCCTTTGGTCATGTTTGTCCTTTCTCGCCCTTTCTGGCCTGTTGATGTAGGATCATTGTAAGTAGCCAACAAATGAGCATAAAGGCGGAAGACAACTGGAGGAGCGCAGCACACATTTTACACATTTTGAAATGTTTTGAAAGTTTAAAAGAGTGGATATTAATGTAATAGCTAGGAGGTGTACTTGCATTTATATCTGGCTGTTGTAAACAAATTGTGAGCGATTTTCTCTCATCTGTCAATGTAAAAGGCATTTAAGCCTAGTTAATGAAAGTAAGTAGATTTGAATTATGGATTAGACAGTTTATAAGAGCAGGAGGGAAAATGGATATAGACACCCTCACCCTTGTATTATTATATCTTAGATCATTAGAACAGAAGAAGGGGAGAATTTTTCATAAGCTGTAGAGCTGTAGCAGAGGACTGTAGAGAAGAACCCATGTACAAGAGCATTTGAATTAATATATGAAGCTTTGAATATGATTTCATGGTGTTATGATGTTTACTATTTACATTTACTGAATGGTATACTTACAGTTGTTTTATTCTCTCTGTTATGTATTTTTTATGATGCTATGTTGTGTGTGTATGATTTCATGTTAAATGTATGAAATCTGAGAGAGAAAGAGAATGAGTTTCAATTGTTTCTCTTCCTGAGAAGTTCCTGGAAGGAGTGCAGTGAAATGTCCGCAAGGTGTGCATTGACAAAGGGTTTTGAGTTTTATCTCAGAAAGCTCAGGAGGGATACCATTGTTCTCATTCCAACAGAAGTGTAGGAGAAGAACATAAGCCATGCAAGGTGTGCATAGGCTAGTTGAGGCCTTAGAATTTATTAACTAAGGTTGAAAGGGGAGAGACTACTATTGTAGAAAATGCACAGAGTCGAAGAATCAAATAACCCTGAGTTATTTGGAAGATTTCCACAAGGAGTGTGTGCAGGAGTCCTTTTGAGACTTGAGTTTGCAAGTGAAAGTTCAGGAGGGTTAGTACCTTTATTCTATTCAAAAGGAGATAGGGTCAAAGTCGCCTCAAAGAAGTTAAGTAAAGACAGGAGAACTCCAAGTCAGTTAGACAGAGATTCTTGAGGAAGGGATCGAGTGGTCGAAATTCTTTATGGAGAACTCGTGAAGTTTCGAGGACCATAGGATACAGTGAAGCTGCAAGGTGCTTAGGAGTTGGACGAACCCACCATTTAGGAGGCAAGATTCAACGTGGACCGTTGATTGTGGTTAGTTGAGTCGTTAATATCATTTCGGTATTTTGGGGATTGTAAGGTTGAAGTGCAGG
>JASDQU010587892.1:0-32603 GCA_032191745.1 Picea mariana | reverse complement strand
AGTCTAGTACCGGAATAGAATAGAGAAAGAAGTATCGGAATAGCGCATGCCTTGGTACCAGAATGGAGTTGGTACCGAATCAAAACTGTCTTGGGTACTAGAATGGATTCAGTACCAAATTACATGGTGTCTGGTAGTGCCAGATATACTGCTTCATAAATCAAATCATTAGAACTATACAAAATAAAACACTTTCAATCGAATTAATTAAAGAAAATTAAACAAACATGCTTTAAATCACCAATTACCTCTTGTAGACATGACATAGCTATTAGGCAGGTATTTTGGGAGGGAATAGTCCAGTGTAGGTTTATAACAGAGGCAAAAAGGCTTAGATATAGGGTAAAATAGGGTATTATCTTATGTCAAAATGGAGACTCAACATTTCCCCCATGCTGAAGATGTTGCATGCCCTCATGCAACATTATCAAAACTGATACCCAAAAACTTTCTGCACAATTGGACCTTCCTCTATCATTCCTCAAATTGCAAAATGTTAACACTGGAATCTTTACTCTTCAATTCCTTCTTGATCACCTGAGTGTAATGGACCAATCGCAAGACTTTGTTAAGTTTGGCAGAGACATCCACATGTTGCTCTTCAATTCTACATTCTCTGCCTTGATATGCCTGTCCAATATTTTGTATTCTTCTATTTCTTGTTTCAATCTTTCAATTTCCATTAATAATGTTTGTTCATTCAGGGACTGGTCTGGACTTGGTGTGAGTACTTCCTTGGCCACCATCTCTCGAGCCTCTTTTTCTTTCCTTAGACTCCTCAAAGCCTTTATTATCATCTTTCGTCTGCTCAAAAATTTTCCTGGACTCGGTGTGAATGCTTCCTGAGTTACCACCTGTCAAGCTTCTTCTCCTTTCCTCAAATCCATCAAAGTCTCTATTACCAACCCTTCTGTCTCACTTATTGTTACAAGCCCTTCTGTTTCACTTGTGGTAGCTCCCCAACCACTCTCTTTGTCTAGAGAACTTGGAATATCCATAGGTTCTTTCTGATGAGAAGGTATGTTTGGAATTGTCTCCTGTTTAGCCATACTTCTAGTGGTCCTGCATATGGGTGGCGAAGATTTCTTAGACTTGCTGACAGGGGTAGGCGTTTCTTCAAACAATTTCCTTTTCTTTGATTTACTAGTAGGGACAGGCCTGGACACCTGTACCTCCTGTGTTGACTAGACCTTTATCTTGTGGGCTTGAACTGTAAATTATGGGGTTTGCTTTTGTTGGCAAACTTGTATTCCTAACCTAGAAGATTGAGGCGTGGGTTCTGGAACTTGTACCTCCTTTCCTTCTAGTTTCTTTCTATTTTTACTTGTCACCTTAGTAGTCTTCTTCGAGCCACTAACCGAGCTTTGGGAAGGCTGAGCAACTTCAGAGATACTCTTCAATTGCTTAGGGGATTTTGGAGGGGGTTTTACAGTTGGTTCTAGTAAAATATCTTGTTGATCTGTCTCCCCCTTCTTTTGTTTCTTATTCTGTGACCATTGGTCTTTAGGGCACAGGATTGAGCTAGATGCTTCTGCTGGTGTAGACTTTTTCTTTCTTTGTAACTGGAAGTCAGGGGCCTTTTCTATTTGACTGGTTGGTTCTAATGGCATTTCCACAATAGTTTCAGGAATGCTATCTAATTGACCACCTGGTTCTGAACCCTCTTTTCATCTTTTACTCCTTTGAACTGAAGTAGGACTTACTCTCTGGAATTGAGTGGTTGTCTTCTTTCTTGGTATAACAGGCTCTCCCACAACAGACTTTTATGTCACTGATTTCTCAATGGGCTGAGATGAGTTGGGTGCAGCAGTTTCTTCTTTACCCACTGATGCCATTTTTTTGTCTTTCTTTGCTTTTCTACTTGAGCCTTCACTATGTGTCCCTGCCTCCTGTGTCTCGACCGACTTGGATTTCTCTTGAGCAAAGATCTGTTGGAGTAACTTCTTTCAATTACCCCCTTGTGTTTTTAGAGCATGAATAACCAGAAGTTTGATTAAACTGTGATGATGAAGACTAGTCTTAGGTTTCTTAGAAACTGACCTTACCCCTCTTTCCATTTTCTTTAAACTCATCCATAAAAAATAGGGAAAATTTATCTTTGGTCCTCCCTCAAAATGTGACAAAAGATTTAAATGATAAATGAAGGTCATGACATACCTTCCCTCACAGGTGAGGAATTTCTACAGACCTATAAGAATTGTCCAGTATTGTTCTTTGATATAGCTCTGAGGGATGCCCTTGGTCCAATCGAGGTTGTGATGTTCTGGTTTGAGGAATTTTTGATAGACCTTTTTGTCCACGATTACTCTTTTGAAGTATCTTTCTCCAGCCATCGGGAGACCTGTAGCCTTTGCTATAGTGGCCTCTGTAATTTTTAACTTCACCTCCCCAAGATACACATTCTCTCCATCATATGTCTATGTGAAGTTGAGAGAAATTCCCTCATGATGACCCTTAAATTTCTCCAAGAATGGCACCCACCCTGCCTGTTCATATTTTTTCTTGCAAGCCTGATATTCTGTTGTTTCTTTGTATATTTGAAATATTGGCTCATGCCTGTTGACCCCCATGCTATTTTAAGTAATTCTCTTAGCACAGACAGAGGGTTGAGTACTGGATGATAGAGTATTGTTTGGGAGAGACCTATGAGAGATACAAAGGCATAGGGTGTCTGTAGATAGTGTGAAAACAAGGGTAAATAATGCTCATCTAGATGGCAAAGCCATCTAGAGGAGAATTTATGAATGGAAGTGTATATTACAATGGTCACATTGATACTCATGATGATATGGTGAGGTAAGTCAGATCTACTAATGGTTTCCAGATTCGTGGGAAGCTTGGGGGAGGACAATATTCACGAAAGGAGGTGGTCGTTATGGTCGAGACTCGTGTATATGAAATCAATTGGAATCATTAATTGATATGCTAAGATTCATGGTTCACATCGTCTCATATGGTATGGAAACTAATCATGGGGTTTATGTATCAGATAGACAGAGGGAGTTTGATCCAATAAAAGACATCGTGATTTTTCATTCTTGATGTTTTGTAGGACACTTCCTTCTTATGGAGGCGAGGTCTAAGATTTCTACAGAGATTCTTGAAAAAATGGGGTACTTCATGATCCAAGAGAAATCAGATTTTCTAAATGCATATTTAGTCTAATTCCTTTAAATAATACAAAAAAAGAGTGTTGAATATGTATGTCCTTGTGCTAATAATTTGATAGTGCCTTGGAAACATGATGAAGAGTTACCCATCATTTTCTTCCCAGTACTGGATCATCTACGTGTTGGATCACCTGTGTGTAGAATTTGTAGTTGATATGGGATCCTCTAAGTGTTGGATCGCCTGTGTGTAAAACTTGTAGTTGGTATGGGATCACCTGAGTACCGGATCACCTGCGTGTAAAATTTGCAGTTGTCACCTGAGTACTGTATCACCTATGTGTAAAATTTGCAGTTGGTACAGGATCACATGATTGCCTGAGTGCCAGATCACCTATGTGTAAAATTTGTAGTTGGTACCGGAATAGCGCAAGGCCCCTTCTTTTATACTGGATAGGATCTGGTACCGGATAGGCATAATGATATGATTTTGTGGCCCTTCATACATAGAGGTGATCATCGATGAAAGATAAGCACAAAAATGAACCTTCTTGAGCTTAAAAATCTTGACACTGATTCTGGTGACAATGATTTATAGAAATAGTCGGTGTTCTATGGTCAAAATCTGTCTAAAAAACATGCAGTTGCCAAATTTTATAGAGGAATAATGCAGGAAAACTTTGTAATAGGAAGGTACTCTGTAATGACCAGTAACTGAGATGACATAACTCCTTTTCTTCTGGAACCGAGGTGACCATACTTTTGTTGGCATTTCCTCTTTTATTACAACACAATAATAATCCTAACTACTACTTTTCTGTGGATTTTTATCGAGCCCAGATTAGTTAATCCTCACCGGTATTTTCAATTTTATAGAGTCTAAAAAACTTAAAGGAAACTCTCTATACTGTCTCGTGAATTTTTGTCGAGCCCGAGTCAGTTCCTTCTCACCGGTGTTTTCAATTTTAAAGAGACTGAAAAACTCAAAGGAAACTCTCTATACTGTCCCATGGATTTTTGTCGAGCCTGGGCCAGTTCCTGCTCGCCAGTGTTTTTAATTTTAAAGAGTTTGAAAAACTTAAAGAAGACTCTTTTTGGTAGTTGTCCTCCTTATTTGTTTATCTACATGGGAACACCACCAATTTTTCTTTTGTCTTTATTAGTTAAAAAAATTAAAGAAAAACTTCATCTCATGACACACCTATATACAAAAAATGAATTTATACAATATGAACTTACTATGGTAGGTCAGTAGGAGGGAAAACCCTCTCGCTTACCAGTTGCATTTTGACAGTCTGAAGAAAATTTTTGACAAAATCCTCCTTTGACAGAGGTTTGTTATAAACCTTTAGTCGATGTCCATTCACAACAAGGGAAATCTTCTTTTCATCAATAGTCTTTATTCTTACTGCACCATTTTCATATACTGTATCAACCTCACAAGGTCCCATCCATCTGATAGACAGTTTGCCTTTGAAATTTTTAAATCTACTATCATATAGGAGGGCCCAATCACCTGGGTGGAAGGACTTATGTTTAATGTACTTGTCGTGCCATTTGGTCCTTTGTTCTTGTATCAAGGTGGTTCTTTGTAGAGCATCTTGTCTTATCTCATCAAGCTCGTTCAATTGTAATAGCCTCTATTTTTGAGCTTCATCTAGGTCCATTCCTAATTGCGTGGTAGTTCTGAAGGTCTTTACCTAAAAATCTATGGGTAGTAGTACCTGCTTCCCATATACCAAATCATACGGTTTATGGCCTATTATATTTCTCCAGGTTGTCCTGTAGGTGCACAAGGCCTTAGGCAACCTATCAACCAAGTCTTTGTGATGAAGCTAAACAGTTTTGGTGAGGATGGCCTCTATCACTTTGTTGGTCGATTCTACTTGGCCATTGACTTGGGGGTGATAGGGTGAAGACTTTCTGTGTTTGATCTTGTATTGTTAGGTAAGGACCTTAACCAAATTTGAGGTGAATTGTGTTCCTTGATCAGTGACTATCTCCCAAGGTACCCCAAAACGAGTGAAAATTTCCTCAAAGAGAAAATCTACAACAGATTGTTCATTGGCTGAATACAGGGCCTTGGCTTCTACCCATTTTGTTACATAGTTTGTGCAAACTAATATGTACTTTTTCTTTCGGGACATGAGATTGATAGGACCTACAAAATCTAAAGCCCATTTTTCAAAAGGTTCAATTACTACTTGGTCTTGGAGTGGCATTTCATCCACAGATGTAGGTCTTCCGATTCTTTGGCAATCATCGCAGCTGGCTACGTATTTCTTTGCATCTTTAAAATTGGTCGTCCAATAATAGCCAGATTGTAGGATTTTGTAAGTTGTCCTTTTGTCAGCAAAGTGGCCTCCACATGGGCCATCATGGAAGGCTCTGAAGATATCCTCCATTTCATATTCCTGGACACATCTTCTGATTACCAAATCAGGTCTCATTCGGTATAGGGTATCTTCATGCCACATATAATTGGCACTTAGCTGAATGATTCTCTGTTTTTCTCTAGATGTCATTCCTTGAGGAAACTTGCCGATTACCAAGTAGTTGGCTACGTCTTCATACCAAGGGGTGAAAGTAGAAATGGAAAATAGATTCTCATCCAGAAAATCATCATTTACTGGAGTACTGTCACCTGTATGGATAAGCCTAGACAGAAAATCAGCAACCAAGTTATCTCTTCCAGACCTATCTATAATAGTGATATTAAATTCTTGTAGTAACAAGATCCATCTAGTTACTCTAGCATTTGTAACAGGTTTATTCATCAGAAATCTGACAGCTGAGTGATCTGTGTGCACAAAAACTTTGTATCCTATTATATAGTGTCTAAACTTGTTGATGGCATGTACTACTGATAAGAATTCTTTCTCTGTGACAGTATAGTTTGCTTCAGCAGGTGAGAGGTTCTTACTAACAAAGTATATAGCATAGGGAATTTTCCCTTCCCTTTGTCCTAATACAACTCCCAAAGAGGTATCTGAGGCATCTATACATATATGAAAAAGAAGAGACTAGTTTGGTCCACTCAAAGCAGGAGCACTTGAAAGTTTTGTTTTTAAGATTTCAAAGGGTATTTGGCATTGCTCATCCCAATAGAATTCATCATCTTTCATTGGTAGTTTGAAAAGGGGGGCAACTAGGTTTGTAAAATTTTGAATAAACCTCCTATAGTAGCCGACATGCCCTAGGAAATCTCTTATTTCCTTTTGTGAACTAGGGATCTTAATTTGAGAAATAATGTCGATTTTGGCAGGGTCCACTCTTATTCTGGTACCGGAGATGTGGTGACCTAGAACGATTCCTTCAGTAAGCATCATTCTTGATTTTTCATGACTAAGTGAGAGATTGGTCTCTCTGCATCTAATCAATACCTTCTTCAAATTATCCAATGCCTGTTGGAAATCATCCCCATATACCGTAAAGTCATCCATGTAGACTTCCACACAATCATTGGTCAGATTGGAGAAAATAGCCAAGACAGTCCTCTAAAAGGTAGCAGGGGAATTACATAACCCAAAGGGGAGAACCCTATAATCATAGGTTCCCCAAGGGCAGGTGAATGTGGTCTTATCCTGGTCTTCTAGTGAAATTTGTATTTGGTTGTAGCCACTAAACCCATCCAGAAAAGAAAAGTACCTCTTCCCAGATAAAGTATCCAAGACCTTATCTATGAAAGGTAAAGGGAAGTAGTATCTATAGGTGGCCTTGTTTAGTTCTCTAAAGTCCACACAAATCCTCCATTTCCAATTTTTCTTTGGTACAATAACTAATAGGGAGACCCTTTTTCTATCTGATATAGGGTAAATGAAATTAGCTTGTAGGAGTTTTTGGAGTTCTTCCTTTACTATATCTTTCAAGGTTGGGTTCATTCTTCTCTAGGGCTATCGGATAGGTGTGATTTGATTGTTAGTGTAAATATGATGCATACATGTATTTGGGTGGATCCCTTTCATGTCAGAGTAATCCCATGCAAACACATTGGATTTCTCCTGAATCATTTGTACCATCTTTTGTTGTTGATCTATTTCTAGGCTGACATTGATATACAGGGACTTCCCAGGATTACTTTCTACATCTTGGACAGTAGACTCCTTCCCTTCCTCTATTTGTGAAAGAGTGGCTATTGTAGAAGTGGAAGGGTGCCAAATTTCTTGAAATTCAGGTCTAAAGATGTGTGTGTAGTTGGGGAAAGATTGGGGATAGTCAATGCATGCCGAAGCAGCCAAGAATAGACTTAGGATTTGTTCTTTAGAGTGTTCTTGTACTCCTTTTACTTGTTCAAGTGTCAACAAGGGCTGGGTATAGTCCTCCTCCCCATACAGATTCTCCAACCAGAGAGGAAATTTCGTGGTTGGTTGGGCAGGGGGGAAAAGGATAAGTTTCTGACTTTGAGTACCATTGGAACTTGTCATTTATCCATATCGACAACTAATGAATGCATCAAAAGTGACCAAACAAGGTTGGCCTAGTACCACTGGGTGTTATGGTTTGGGGGATTTCGGATGGATTACCAAGAAATCCACAGGGTATTTCCAAGAGGCCAATGTCACTGTTATATCATCTAAACTCCATGTTGGGGTGATGACTGATTTATCTGCAATCTCAAGCAAAGTTTGTGTAGGTCTTAAGTGATCTAGTTGCAGTGTTTTCATAGTGTTTACTGACATCACATTTATTGATACCCCTAGATCAATTAATGTGTTAGGCAAGGAAACACCATTGATTTCTATGGTTACCACTGGGTTCCCTGGATCACTATACTTGGAAGGCATTTCTGTTATAAACTCAGATAACTATCCTACCACCCATATGACAGGAGGTTCCTTCCTCTTTCTCCCTAGCCTTTTAATACAAAGGTCCCTTACAATTTTAGCATAGATAGGTATGTCTTTAATGGCTTGTAGTAGTGGGATATTTACACATATATTCCGGAGTTCAGTCTCTAAATTATGTTCTAGAGGTTCCTCGGTTTTCTTTATGAGCAACCTTTCTGGGTAAGGGAGATTCACTTCATGGGATGTTTTTGCTGCAAAGGAGTTGGGAGAAGGGATCTCTTGTGGTACTGGAGTGTTTCTTTCTTCGTTCATTGGATCAGTCATCTGTTCTTCTCTTTGAGCCATTTAGGAACCTATTTGTTCCTCTTGGTTTGTGTGATTATGCACGTGTTCCTCTTGAATGACCATAGTGGGATGTGTTTTGTTTACAATATTTTCTGACCTTAATTGAATTCCATTAAAAGGATCTAGCATTATTACATATGTAGGAAAGGTTTGTACTTCAACATTTTGTATAGGTTGTGTCGGTCTGTTATTTGGGCTAGGGATAGGTTGTGCAGGAATAGGAGTAGGCCGAGGAGGGTTTTGGATGGGTGCAACTTGAATTGGTTGCTGCATATTTGGATTCATGGGTAGTGTTGTAATAGATATTGAAAATTTTTGATTTAACTCAGGCACTTTTTCCCAAATCGTCTCCAAGATAAATCCCTGCATTATGAGCAAGATCCTTCTGTAAATTGGTAGGCATGATGGATATCAGAGATGGAGATTCAAAAATTTCATTATTAGCAAGTGAGCACGCAGTTTTTAAGAATGTAGAAGAAGGTCAAGGTCCCGACATTGAGCGCTATACTTATGATGATGAAATGATGTCTCGTCACAATATTTCAAATCTCGATGTTGTTGGTCGCGTGATTCAAAGACCCCCCTCCTTGCTGCATAAGAATTACAAAAGACTGAAATCCAGTCGACAAAATGAACTGAGGCAATTCAGAACAAGCTTGCGGTGTTGGGGGCTTGATCAATCTACCAAACTGAATATAGTATTTTCGTGGTTTGTGTTCATAATATTCACTCTAGTTATCCCTGTTCTCAGTTCTATTTTTGGTTGTAAAGCTAAACACAGCTATGCTTATGATAAAATAGTTCAAATAGCATAATCTACTTTAGCTGCCATTGCTTTCTTGTACCTTTCGCACCATGTGTGAAGACACGGCCTTCGGTAATTCTCGTTCTTGGATCAAATCTATGATGACATGCCAAAGGTGCAGGAAAGGTACACCAAAGAGCTTGATAGACTCAGGGAAGCAGAAGCTGACAAAGTTTTCAATATTCCCAGGCAGCCACCGATCGATTTCACTCATTATGCGGGATATGTGACACTAAACAAAGACAATGACAAGGCTCTGTTTTATTGGTTCTTTGAAGCTATGCAAAACACGTCGCAGAAGCCTCTTGTTCTCTGGCTCACTGGAGGACCAGGTTGCTCATCAGTTGGAGGGGGAGAAGCACTGGAATTGGGGCCATTTTTGGTAGAGAAGAACACATCTCAGCTTCATTTCAACGAGTACTCTTGGAATAAAGAGGCAAACATGTTATTCTTGGAAGCACCTATTGGAGTTGGCTTCTCTTATACAAATACATCCTCCGAATTGAAGCAACTCGGAGACAAAATTACAGCGGAGGACTCTTACGTTTTTCTCTTAAATTGGTTGGAAAGGTTTCCAGCGTACAAGTCTCGAGAGTTTTACATAACGGGAGAAAGTTATGGAGGTCATTTTGTCCCACAACTTGTAGAGGTTATATTCGACCGCAACAAGGACAACGTCATTAATCTCAAAGGCTTCATGGTAGGAAATGCAGTGGTGGATAATGATCCTGATGTGAAAGGTATGATGGACTATGCATGGAGTCACGTAGTTATTTCAGACGAAGACTACCAGAACCTAAAGAAGTGGTGCAATTCAAAGACAGGCAACCAGTCATTATGTAATACTGGCTTGGATGAAATGTACGCGGGTAACAACATTTACGATTTGTACACGCCTGTTTGTTTGCTGCAGACATCCTCGAATTTCTTTTCAAAACATAATATGAGTCTTAATTTACCTTCCGGTTATGATCCTTGCGGTGAAGTATATGTAGCCATATATTTCAACAAAGCCGATGTGCAAAAAGCCTTGCATGCAAATACAACCAAAATTTCTTACCCATGGGCACTGTGCAGCAATGTTGTTTACGATAACTGGAAGGACTCTCCTGCCTCTGTTCTACCTATTTTTAGGAAGTTGATCAAAGTTGGTTTAAGAATATGGGTATATAGCGGTGACACCGACGGGCGAGTTCCTGTAACTTCAACACGGTATAGCTTGAATGCCCTTGGGCTTACCATAAAAGAAAAATGGAGTGCTTAGTATAACAGCCAGTAGGTAGGAGGAAGATTCAACGAGTGAATTCAGTGCACAGGTGGAGTGGAGTGGGCCTTCAAATAATTTGGGGAACAAATGACCTCCAACTATTGTATTTGTCGCTTCTTTGCTCCACTCCAGTCAAGGCTAGTAGAACTTCAACAACAAGATATTTCACCATATTTTCTCCACATTTTTGTTCTAGCTGACATGGATAACGGAAAATGTTATTGTTCATTGGAAAATGCATGGCCTCCCATTATTGGGTTTGTCTCTTCTCAGTACAGTCCAGTCTAGCCTGCCAAACTCAAACAGTCTTCACATTTAATGATTTTTAGCAGGGAAATGAAAGAGCATAAGAGAATTATTAGAAATAAAGGATGAGTATGTGGTAGTTTTCACAATTGCGATCCGATTAAGAAGAACAGTAAGTTGCAAATTGCTCGTTGTGTTGTCATTTCCCATGTTTTCAACTAGGTCATGCACTGGTCCCATATCATATATGGAAACAGTCATTTTCTCTGAACCCATAGCTTACATCAAAGCCCCGATTGATTGGTCGGCGGAAGAATACTGTTGCTGGAAAGCGTTATCGGCTATCCTTCATTGTGAATTTAATCAACACTACCACGCAGAAAAGACATCCATGCATCAAAGGAATCATCCATGTGCCACTTGTCGAAGTGATTAAAAATGGTTAAAAGAGGCTGGCAGGGCATCCGACAGTCGCACAATCCGAAGAAGGAAAACCGTTTCGTATTTCCTGGAACACAAAGAGTTTTATTTTAGATTTTTTCTTTTAAAAGATGGATTGATGTGATGGAGAAAGGGGCGCAGGGGAAAAGTAGGAAAAACCTCTTGTGAAGAGGGGTTCCTTTGTATTCTGAGTTAATTTTTAAATCATAATTTCAGTAATACAGATGACGTTTTTATTTGAGATTGTGAGACTCATCGCGGTTGATTCTTTCAGTATGTTCTTCCTTATTTCAGTTGTGTTAAATCTGTTTGGAATTCATTTTATATGCTCCTTACCCACAGTTGATATATATGTGTTGTCTTTATCATATTGTTTATCTCTTCCTCTTTCGGTTGTGTTAAATTTGTTTGGAATTCATTTTATATGCTCCTTACTCACAGTTGATATATATGTGTTGCGTTACATGGTGACTGGTCAGAATTCGTTTGAGATAAGTGCTCAGCATCTAGTTATCATCCTTTGTTTGTTTTCCTCTAAAGATTATCGTAGTGAAAATTCCTCCTTGATAGATGCTTTCACTGTGATGGCCTTTCCTTTTCTTTTTCTGCTACTGCATCATGATTATCAAATTGCTGAAAGATAGTCTTACTTTGCCTCATTTTCTGCAAGTTTATACGATCATTGTTGTTATCTCCTTTCTTCGGTTTTCACTTGAGTCCAATCCCAATGGACTGTTTCCCTGGTCCAACCCCCAAACTCTAAAATCCCAAGCTATCATTTACCCATAAATCTGCCCACCATTTCACGCTTACTGAAGATCATATTGTGACATTGTTCAAGAGATCCCTCTCGGGTTGGGAGGGGCAGCTTCCAATCCAAAGTGGTTCGAGGTTGCCTTGGGATTGATTTCAATGCAACCCATTTCAGTTCTGAGCTTCAAAAGGTAGTGCAATTGGTTGTTGTGGTTGTGGAGGTGGAAGAAGACCAGGGGGGTTAAAACTTGGGAGCAATTGTGAAATATTCAAAGGATATTGTGGATAGGTGGGAAAATTTGTTGGTTGAAAGGGGACATTTTCATATACAAGTCCTCTCCACCTCTGTTGCCAAGGTTGGGTTTGTGTTGACCACTGAGGATAAGACATGGGGGGTACCCATTGTTGTTGGGGGTATTGTGTAATTGGGCTGGAAAACATGCTGGGGTTTTGCTATCTCCATGGTCTCCTAGTGGGGTAAGATGTCTCAGGTTCTCCTCCTCCCTTGAACATGGCCTTGAGTCTAGGGAGAGAAGGACATTCATTAGTAGGATGGTTCTCTGTGAAAATACCACAGAGTTCATTAACATTAAGGGGGCATTCCTTTTCGGGGTGTTTCCTCCTACACTGATGACAGAAGATTGCTAACATAACATTTTCTTCCTCTTGTTTTCTTTTAATTTTCATGGTATATAGTTGGGAACTAATGGTGTGTAGGATATCCATTTTAAAGTTTTCCAATAGATTTCCTAGCTCAATCCTTGTGACACCTCCGGATGTGGGTTTAGCAATTTTGTTTTAGCTTGACTATGAGAGTATCTTTTACAGTACTCTGCTATGTCTGCAAATGGTTTTTAGTATATGTCCCCATAACTCATAAGGTTTAACACTTCAATGCAATCATCCCTCACACCTTTTAGAAAGACAGTCCTAATTGTAGTTGTATCTAAGGAAAACTGCTTAGTCTTTTGGTAATTGTATATGAACCTTTCTAAGTAGTCTTCTAAGATTTCTTCTTCTGATTGCTGCATTTTGAATATATCATTCCTATCATCCCTAGGTCTATAGTAATCTTGGTATTTCTGGAGGAAGGTCTCCTTCATACAATCGCAAGACAAAATTGTGTATTCCCCTAAGCTCAAGAACCACCGTAGTGCCGAATCTTTTAGTGTGGCTGGGAAAAGTTTTAATTTCTGAGCATTATCTATGTAGTTATAGCTCCTACACAATATGTAAAATTCAAATAAAAATGAGTCAAGGTCTTCTGTCAACATACCTCTGAAATGAAGAAGTGAAGATAATGGAATTTTCTTTATAGCAACGTCTTTAGCCATATCCAATATGGGGAATCCAAATGTTTCTGTTTCATAGGATGTATTTCCCTCTTCTTTTGCCATGTCTCCAAGCACTCTGTAGGGAGGTGGTGAATTTTCTCCACTGAGTGATGGTTCCACCACCGAGTTATCTGGTATCTCTGGTTGTTCCAAGGTTTTGTGTGGCTTTCCAACAACAGATGCAGCCTCTTCTATTATCACCTCTGCTTCTTTTCTAGTTTCTCCTCTGGATGGGGTCGCTAGTGCTGCCTCCCTTTCTTGTTGCCTTATGTTTTTGATCCTGACAATGGATTCATATATAGTACCTTTTGTTGTTGTTGCAATTGTTTCCTTTGATCTCTCTCCTCTGAGAATTATTCCTGCACGATTTTTCGATGAATTAGTATAAGGGGGGGGTTTCTTTGTTGTTTGTTTTTCTGGTTTTTCTATGATTTTAGGAGCAATAAATATACCTTTATTATCCCTGTACCTACTCATAATAAAAAAAGTGAAATCTATGAAAATGTAGATTCCTAATTAGAGGTAGGAGGACAACCTGACTTTGGGGCAACCCCACCAAAGTGGATGCGTAGGTTCTTACGTTTTGTCTTACCATCTTCTCCCCGCCCTTAGATTATCCTCAAATCCAATCCAATACTTCATCAAACCAAAAAACAAATATGGTACCTGTTACCATTTACAACTCCTTGACAATGGCGCCAAAATTTTGGTGCGTAAATATGTTCAATATATATCTCACACTCATTTAAATGTCAACCATGGATTCGTAATCGAAAGAGTCATTACACCATATGTGCTGAGAACAAGTAACCTATCTAAGTCTGCTGCATATAGTAAATAATTAATATCATAAAAATTCCATTTCTAAGATCTCTAAATACTTCAAAGTCTATTCTGAACCTAAAAAGAGAAAACTAATAATGAAACCTAGACAAACAGTCACTCAAAGAAATGTTTTCCCATAGAAACAAGTATGTTCATGTTAGGCACTTGTATTGAAAAGATGAAATTTAAGAAGCTTGTCTCCTGTAGTAGTTAAAACAATCAATTCCAACCATTCTTGAAATAAAATCCAACTTCAACCTCATGTAATTCAATCAAACTAGAACGAGGGAGATTCAGTATAACTGGAAGACTTTATTACAACACATGAAGATGAAAGATAAAGTCTCCCATTCCCTTGTGATACTACAATCATAAACTTAAAATATCAGTCTCACACTTCAAATTACGAGATAAATATCTTCAACATCTGAGAATAAAATGTCTATTCGATACAACACTTGTTGTTACACACCAATCCAAAATAATGAACTCGATGCTCAATCTTGAGAATGAATTAAATATTAATCACACACACACACACTGCTGTAAACTATCCACACAAACACATAGAACACATACAATGAGGTTTACCTTAGTTGGGGCAGTGGGCCCTTTCCAAACCGACAAGGAACCTCTTAAGAAGTTAACAGACTAAAACTTTCACTCACATCCAAGAATTGACATGAAAGATCTTCTATATTAATTCAGCTAGTAAATTGGATCAACATTCTTTTACTTCATACATGATGATGATAAGTATTGTTTGATTCTTATCATATATTTCTTACATTTATATCTACACAACATCCCTTATATAAGGTAAGCCGATAATACCAATATTTATGGATAAACATTAAACAGTTCGGGAAATTCCAGAATTAAGATTTACATCGAATTTTGAGGAGTCGGCTCCATCCTCATGAGATGAAGTGCATGAGCGATGGAGTCTCTTGCAACTGGAAAACTGATTCAGATGCTTCTATCCAACTGTCTTCTTGAAATCTTCACCATTATCCCGATCCAACTGACGCATTCTGGAAACAGAGGTTTTGGTACCGGATTGCACACAGTCGCGAGTCTAGTATAGGAATAGAATAAAGCAAGGAGTATTGGAATAGCGCATGCCTTGGTACCAGAATGGAGTTGGTACCGGATCAAAACTGTCTTGGGTACCAGAATGGATTCGGTACCAGATTACATGGTGTTTGGTAGTGTTGGATAGACTGCTTCATAAATCAAATTGTTAGAACTATAAAAAATAAAACACTTTCAATCGAATTAATTAAAGAAAGTTAAACAAACATGCTTTAAATCACCAATTACCTCTTGTAGACATGACATAACTATTAGGCAGGTATTTTGGGAGGGAATAGTCCAGTGTAGGTTTATAACAGAGGAAAAAAGGCTTAGATATAGGGTAAAATAGGGTATTATCTTATGTCAAAATGGAGACTCAACACCGTCTTTGGAATCAATCCCCATAGGTTTCTTCACAACCCAATATGATCTTCTAGGTCACTTATCCCTATATACTTATGTGTGATATTCTCCACCTTGGTACCAAATCTTAGATGCATTAGTATTTTACACTGAGACCAGTATTTCATTCCCTCTTTGTGTGAAAACCACCATCTAGTTGCAGTGGCCTTCAAGACAACATATAGTGCCAACATTATTTTTTGTTAGGTACCAGTAACTAAAACTCCTTTACAAAAGAGATGATATCAATTAATCCATCTTAATTGGTTGGATCACATAACTCCGTTCCAATCCAACATAGTGATTGAGTTATGCGTGCACATCGTATAGTTGATACTTCATGCATCCTATGCTACCAATATTCCATACCTTCCTCCATGTCTGATGTACACGATTTAATTATTCTCCAACTTAGCACACCATATCCAATGGGGTTAACATAATCATCCATTTGGGCAGTCATATTATACAAGTTTTCAATCTCTCTCCCTCTCGCTACCTCTATATGCCTCTTTCCTTTTTTTGGATCTAACAATGCAATCACATTCAAGTCCCCTACCTAAAATATCATTTCCCTCCTTTTTATATTAATGATCGCCTGATTTTCAAAGGTCCGTTCTAAGCCCATTAATACTATATCATTCACTATTTCGATGAATTTGAAAGCTACTACACTACGCACCCCATATTTATTCATAGGTACTCTTGCCAATCGGCCAATTGGTACTATCTTGTGTTGGTTTTCCAACCTTAACTGAATGGGAGACCAAATCAACTTGGGTTTCCCCATCATTTCCCATGTATGCTTTGCTAATACATTCACATCATAAACCAAGTCTAAAATAACGTTATCTACATCATATTCCCCAATCTTCACACTTAATATGAATTCACCATTGATCCTCTTTTTACACAGTACCTGATTTACTACCCTTTGTGCGGTAGAGACTTCCCTTTCTTAAGCGCAATGCTAAATAATTTGACATAATTCATTCAATGTAGTATCATCTTTCATATATTATACAAAACTTATTAGAAACTCTCTTAGAGTACATACCTTACCAAGTGGCTTCTATGGCATAGTACGATCACAGACAAGAGGCACATATGATGTTGATGCTACCCAATCTAGTTCTAGTATCTCCTTTTTTGGCCTTCTGATACGTCTCCCTTTCTTGTTGAGGGTTGAATTTCGACATAGGTCATGTTGATTTACTTACCCATTGCTTAGTTTGCTTCCCTCAATTCATCACATCAACCCCTGTTCTAGTTCCTCTGCATGTAACAACTGATATTCTATATCCTTCATTCCATTTCAATACTAATATATTCTATAAATTCGAATTTAGATTCTAGTTTCAGGTCCCTCTTGTCTGCCAATTCATAAGTAGTTGAGGATAATATTTTTTACATGATCTAGTGCTCCATAGTTCAGGCAGGTTGTACATGGATTCAGGCAGTCATGAGCTAAGTTTCCTGGTTGATTACAATTGCAACATATTATTGGTCCTCTACCTCCTCTGCCAAAATTTCTTCTTCCTCGACCTTTACCAAATCCTCCTAGGTTTCCTGGATTAAAGATTCTCTTATTGTTATAATGTGGAACACCTCCTTCTGTTTCAACATTATCCTCCTAAATCTTATACATATATGAATTGTGCTCCCTCATCAAATCAAATGTGTGAAAATACTTCTCTTCATTCCCTACTGACATGCAAAAGTTGCAAAATAAGTTCCTTAGCATACTCTAGTATTTCTGCAGTAATGAACACTTAGTTGGATGATGTCCCCATTTCTTACATATTTCATAGTATCCCACTCCTAGTAATGGATTCAGTGCTCTAGTCACCAAATATTGCGCAAATGATGGACATTCGTCCTTATGGTGTCCTTTGGTCTTACACTTGGTACACTAGGATTGTTCTCACTTCTCCTTACCTTTTGTAAGCTCTTCCAATTGAATTGTCAAGGAAACTAATTGTTTATGTACTTGTGCCTTTCCCCTTCCATATCCTATGGGAGATACTTCCAATTTAAATGCAATATCCAAAGGTTCAGGCTACGACGTAACCTTCTGTTGAATTGACAACCAGTGAATGTGGGGTAGTAGTCCTACAATAAACCACTCTTGATGATGTTGATCAGGGATCTAGAATGTAAATCTACCCATCAGATCCTTAAAACATTGGGAATAATCCCAAACTGACTCATTTTGTACTTTTTTTATTTCCTTCAACTTTGTAATGTACTACGATTCATACTTTGGCTTCTTGAAATCTTTCAACAATGCTTGTCTAATCTATGTTACAGTCCTTTCTTATTCTGTAGGTGTGGTACTCTGCAATTCCATGTACTAGACTAATGTGCAGCCCCTGAATTTTGTTTCCAACTACAAAATCCTTACAACATCATATTTGACATTATTCACAGCCCAAATTGTTTCACATATGAATAGATATTGTTCTGGGTCCTCCAACCCAACTCCCTAGAATGTAGGGAGTCTCAGGGTGTTCTCTAACCCCTCTGTGTTTTTTTTGTAGTGCCTCCCCTCGATGATGTTGGTTGAATCTGACTTAGCTTAATGCTTCCACTACTCTGTCTCCCCCTACTAACTATAAGTTCTTTTGAAAAATCCTCAAATGGTATTTCTCATCTATGTCACACACATGGGGTCATGGAATCAACACAATATCCATTCAGAGTAGGACTTACCGACTCTTCTATTATAGGATTTAACTGAGAATCCTCTTCCTATCCTTCTATGTATGGTATTTCTATGATATAGACTATTGCACAGGGTTCTCTCCCATTAGGATCACTTTGCATCTATTTTTTTTCATCCCTAGTCTTCAACTTCTTGTACTTTATTCCACTATGAAATACTCCAAAATTATCTTCCTCTTCTGATACAAATTCTTCAGTTCTTTGCATCCTTAGTCCCTCCCTTCCTTCTTCATTTATCCCTTTATTTTTTCTTACCTTCATACTATCGTCTTTTCATCCCCCACTTACCCTATGTGCACAAAGCTCCTTAGCAATCAGACTTCATTTTCATCATGCACTTGTTGCACAACGACATTTTTATCCATGTACCCAATGATTTCAAAAACATTCGACGCAAACCCTTGAAAAAATCCCTCTCTACAACACTATATGACTTGGTAAAATCCACAACAATTTTTGTAATATAACCTCCCAATATAGTTTCCAACTGTAAATCCATTTCATGAGAAGTATTATTACTTATAGAATTCAACTGCCTTACCAACTCAAGAGTCTATTTCCTCGATGATGTAGTTCGGTACCTTCTAGTATTCTCCACTAATATTTATAACCACTGAGTTAAAATAATTGGAAATTCTCCAAAGAAAATATCATCTATCTCTATGTACACATAACTTTGCATCCATTTATCATCTCTCATCTAAGGTTTTCTATTCTCTTTTTGAGAAAATTCTCATTCCTTCGCTTCTAGCCAGTCTATGATCTCTTTATTAGCTGACCTCCAAAACATTACCTTAAGCATAGATTTCAGGTCTCGGTAATGGAAACATTTGTTGGCACATGGTTTTAATACCCTAGGTTCACATTATATAACCAAAGAAACCCTTCAGATACCATCCCTTTTGACATCACCTGCATGGAAGTTAAGTCTCACCTAAGGCATCTATTGGGGCAATAGGAACCAAGTTTTTGTAGGAACGAGGGGATGGGAGGAAATCAACATATTCATTATTACTTATATACTATGTGTGCATTATCCTTTTTCTATTGTTCCTTGGTTACTTAGTAATTTTACCTACTATTCATAAACAATCACATGAATCACACACATAGAGACACAAATTTAATGTGGTTCACCCAATCCTTGGGATACGTTCACAACAACTGGATTCTTTATTATTATTTTTGTATCATTCTAGGCTTGCGCACTACGCTATAATATATTCATCATGTTATCAGTCCCTACCCTACCTAGACACTCTATAGTGAAATCCTCTCTCTATGAAACTCTCCCTAAACCTTTAGACATAGGCTCTCTCTCGTTCTTAGTCTATTCTCTCAACATCAAGAACAATATTTTCTCTGTTCCAACATCCTATTCTACCCAACCCATTACATATTTATACATAGAATTTAGGGATCAAAACCCTACTTGTTTATCCCAAAAACCATATTACAACTCATTCTGACTCATTAAAACTCATGTTGAATCGTTGTTCGGGTGTTCGGGTGTGATTTTCTTGTTTTTGCATTCCCAATTGTTGTTCTTCCTTCTTTTGCATGTCTCTCAGGAATCAGATTTTTCATGTCGAACTTTTCTCCTTCCTTTTCTCCCACTTTATATTCCTAATTTATTCTCTTTATTTATTCTCCGCCAAGTATGCTTTTACTATGCACTTCCATCATGAATGTTCCTTGATTGTGCACTTCACTCTTGCCTTCTCTTCTTTCTTTTGTTGCTATGCATCTCCTCCATACTTTGGATTTTCCTTAAAATTACATCCAAAATTCTTGTCCAACATATATTTTGTGATTCATGTCAAGTATTTTCTTCTATAGTTGCCAAATATCTCATGAATTCATTTATGTCCATATGTCAAAAAATTGTCCATGACTTTGCTACTCAACTACACACACTGTTGATTAATCTACCACTTCAATGTTTTGTGAGCTTCCTCGAATCTTCTGCAATTGATTACTGCATATTCCTTCATGGGTATGTTTTCTAAAAATTTCTTCTTAATCAACCAATATTTCATGAGACATTATGTACCTCTTCCATTAGACCATTCATAATCTACCTTCCCAAAATATGCAAACACTTCAAACTGCCAGAAAGATAGTTTTATAATAATTGCTTCTTAGACTCCCCCTCTTCAATATTCACATTTACTGGGAGTCTCCAATTTGGATTCCTTAGAAAAATACATAAACCTACTATGATACATGATCATCCTTCTGAATTTTGACATCTTCTCTTTACCTATAGATTCACCATGATCTCACACTTTTTCAAATCTTATGAGTATGATATCTGGGAGTTATTCATTCACCATCTCTTCTTGTTTTAGTTTTATTCTCCAAACCTTTTTGTACACTATATCATTGTTTTCCTTCCTTGAATACTCCATTATGCTTCTACAATCATGAGCTATGTGTCTATGGTTGTGGAATTTATAACATTCAATATTATGGGGAGCCACATAAACATTCCTTGCTTGAACATTTCTTCCATACGCTCTGTAATTTACAACTTTATGTACAAAATTATTGCAAGTAAAACAATAACCAAAAAATAAACTTTGATACTGGGTAGTGAATTTTCTTATTTGTGATGTATTCCTTGTGAGTTCATGCCTTAGCTGATCACAAATTTTTTTCTGTAGTTTCCTTCACAGTGATTGAACCTTATTTGATTCCTGGAGGTAGAAGGTCTTCCTGGGAATACATATCTTTTTCATTCATTCCTTCTTGACTCTTGATGACCATGATCCCTTCCTTTGAGAAAGTCTACATAATTCTTATCCTTCTCTTAAGTCTTCCTTTCCAGCAACCTAAAACACTTCTCTTCATCTTTGTTTAATTTGATGTGGAGCTTCCTCTTTCTTCAATTCTATTGTTGTAATTGGGATTTCCATCTTCTTTGCATGAGGTCTCACCAATGTATCAAAAACTTTCTTTATCGAATGGTGACCTTTGATAACTGATAATTTATTCTAGTACTTGAGAGTTCTTCAAGTTCTTTTTTATCTTGTTAACTTCAACCCTTAATGTGATGACTTATTATTCAAGATTCTCACAATATTCTTCTTTCTTAATCATCTGGATATTCATTACTTCTTCCATTCTCTTTTCTTCTTCAAGTTGGGTTTTCAAGGAGATGATTTCTTCTCCAAGTATTATTTCTTGTTGACAAAAATTCCTTTTCAATCTTGTTTAAGTCCTCACATCTTTCCTTGAGATGACTTGTCAAAATCACTTCTCTCTTTTCTTCTTCCTTTAAATTGATTTTTAAGTGAGAAAATTATTCTTTTTCCTTTTCAAGTTATTTTCTTTCCCTTTCTAGGGCATACAAGAATTTTTATTCATGATCTTCCATAATGTCAATTTCTTCTAGATCTATCTGACGTGATGAGCTTCTTTCTTCTCTCTTTATCTCAACATATTCTTTATCCTGACCAACATGATTTGGATCTGCAGTCTTAGAGTAGAGATTATGTAGCTTATCCCAAATCTCTTTGGATGATGAGAATCGTCCCACTTTGACTTTTACCTGATCAATTAATCTATCCAGGATGAAATCCATTTTTATTTGTTGTTCCATTCCTTCTGGTATACATTCTTCAGAGTTTTCTTTGGAGATATGTTTCTTGAAACAACCGAGTTCCAAATTTCAAACCCCTGTTCTTGTAAAAATAATCTCATTCTTGAGATCCATATCTCATAATACTGACCATCAAATATTGGCATTCCATTATTAGTGCAATCCATGATATACCTTCCAGTGGTTAGACTATTTTTGAAGGACCTTCTTTAATACTAATTGTTGGAATATTCACCAATACTAAGAGGGGGGTCGGGTGAATGAGTACTAAGCACTTTTTACCATTTTCAAACACAACAAGTAAACATTAAGTTATCAACAATTTATCACTTTATGATTGCATTCAATATATCATAAACATATAACCAAAAATACACATTACACAAGAATTTTACGTGAAAACCCAAATGAGAGAAAACCACATAACACTTTTCTTATATCATGTCAAGAAGTACATGCATAGGAAGCACCATCTTCCAAGATTCTCTAGAACCAACTGGAAATATGAACCAACCCCATGTTTATAGGCTCCAACCTTAAGGAATCTATAACTCCCCAAATTCTCCAGCTCCAACTAAAAGGAGGATCCAACCACCTAGTTTACAAGCTCTAACTTGAATGAATCTATGACTTCCTAGATTCTCCAAATCCAATTAGAAGGAGGCTCCAAACCCATGGTTTTATGAAAACCATATCAAAGGAAGATAAAAATCCCTTGCAAGCACCAACCTATTATTTCAATACACCAATATTCCCATAGGCCACCCAACCTCCCATAAATATAAATGTGAGACTCAACCTGTCATTGTCATTGTCACTTCCATTATCACTTATATATTGTCACTGTCACTGATATATTGTCATTGTCACTGTCACTATATCTATCACTGTCACTATCACTGTCAGTATCATTGTCTCTTTCAATGATACTAAAACATCACCATCATAAAAACTAGATCCACTAAAATTTATACATCATCATCATCAAAACTAGATCCACCATAATTGATACATCATCATCATCATCAAAACTAAATCCACCTTAATTGATACATCATAATCATCAAAACAAGATAAACATCATAAAAACTAGATCAACATTATCAGGCTGGGTCCACTTAGAAACTAGGTCCACATAAATATCCTAGGTCTACATGGGTCCACATATAAACCCCAACATCACTTCTTAAATGTATCTTGAACACCTGTTTGGGACTAGTTTCTCGATTAGTCACAAACCCTCAATTCAAACAAGTATAACTTTGTAGCTATACAGAATCAACGTATGAAACTTGTACCTAATATTCTTTGATAACTTATCTTAAATTCCTCCAAGTTTATCTCCTTGATACATCACTAAAAAAAAAGATATAGTTAAAAATTCAGACCTTCCTAAATTTTGTCCTATTCTGAAGAGTGCACTTGTACAACATGCCACATGCTAAATATTTTATATATGATTATAAAACTCACACAAACAATACTAAATAATGTAATATTTTCAATGCATTTTTTCTCACAGAATTGGGATCCTCTATGAATAAGTTATGACTATTTTACCTGGAACACCTATTTGAGACTAATTACAGGACTAGTAAAAAACCGTATCTTCTACAACGTGTATCTCCAAATTTACAATGACATAGAATATTAAATTTGTACCACAGATACCTTGATATGTCTTCTCAACAACCTCCAAGTTTTTCTATATGAGTTATTCTAGAAAAATATTTATAACAAAAATGGAAAGATTACCTTTAAAGAACATACTTTAGAACTCATCATCACAAGACTTCATTTTCTCTTATAATTTCTCCCTTCTTCACTTCATATTCCCTCTAAAATTTGTTGTCAGGCTTGTTTAAATAGATCGCAGGATTGGATGATGAAAATGAGAGGTTCTTAATGTGTATTTATACCTTTCCAAGTACTGTGTTTACTTGACTTTAGGACCAACTTATAACTTCTTGTTTCCAACAATTTTTTCTCCTTTACTTGACTTTAGGGCCAAATTATAACTTCTTGACCTCAGATATGGGGCTTCTTGACCATAATTCGGGGATTAATATTTAATAGGGATTAAATACTCAACCATGAAGAACCATGTGGCATGCCACTTACCATTGGAGATGGCTTGATGAGGACTATCAATAAATGGATGTTTCACATACATTTGCAATGTCCTTCATACTTGTTTTCTTCAATCAACTTCGGGGTTCATGACCACAACTCTACGGATTCTTAACCACTTAACCACTTAACCATATTTCTAGAGCTTATTGTATACTTCTTCAAAGAATATTCCCATGAGGGCCATGCTTAAATCTACTCCATAACATGACCACTTTGGAGACTTATTCAAATACACCCATCACTTCTAGAGGCTTCCAAACTTTCTTCGAGGATTTTTCTAGGGTTGACATAACTTTATTTGAGGCTTCTTATATGGTTGAAATGAATGACAACCAATTTTACAACATATATTAAAGAATAAATATAAAAATCCAAGAAGGAATTGTAAAATTCCATGTCTTCCATGATCTTTCATGCTCTAGATGAGAGACTCTCTAAAGAAAATATCAAAATGCAAGGAACTCAGGAAAGTAAAGGTAGTATTCTGGTTGAACAACCTGTCGATAATAAAAAAAATTCTAGTGGGTTTAAATCTAATAGTGGATTTAATTACGGTGGGATTCTTAAATTCAACTTTCCCAAGATTTAATTAAAGAAGCTTGATGGAACAAAGTTCTTTAGTTGGGTGAACCAAATAGAGAAATATTTTGAACTACATAATATTATGGATGATAAGAAAATGATTCACATAGCAACCTTGAAATTTGAGATAAAACCATATCAATGGTATCAATGGGTAGTTAAAAGGAAGCCCCATGTTTATCATTATACTTGTGTTTTATTTACAAGAGACTTGGAAGTGGGAACATGACTACTTCATTCAATTGACAAGAATCAAGCACTTAGATGATACTAAATATTATAATTCAAACTTTTAGGTATTGGACACAAGGGTGGATGACATAAGTGGTGAACAAATATTTCAAGCTTATATGGGTGGATTAAAATAGGACATTAAACATGATATTTTATTAAGACATCCTGAAAATATTATGAAACTATGCAATATGTTCATCATATTCAAGCCAAGAATAAGGCTACACACAAGTCTACTAGTGGAGCATACAGAGGAAGTAGAGATTGTTTTGGGGATAATAAGAAAATCATATCTCAATAGAAAATATTGACACCTCAACAAATGGATGAAATAAGAGAAAATGGACCATGTTTCAATTGTGGCAACAAGTACAGTAAGGGGCATAAATATAGTGAGAATAAAGTATTCTACATAGACAATGAAGAGGAAGAAGATCAAGAATTGGAACCATCATAATATCTAGAGATAGAAGAGAATAGTCCAACTATATCTTGTCATGCATTGGTTGGCATTTGTACTCCACAAACCCTCAAGATAGAAGGATATATCAAAAATAAATATGTAACAATGTTGATTGATTCGGGTTGTACCCATTACTTCATCATTTGCAAACTAGAAAAAGATCTCAATTGCTTTGCGTGTCCAACACTAGCATTCCAAGTAATTATTGGAAATGGAGGTGCCATAAATTGTTCTGGGAAGTGCCATAGTATTAATCTCAACATGAGGGAGTATTTATTAGATAGTCCCATGATTTGTATGTAAATGGATGGTAATGATGTTGTATTATGGGTCCAATGGTTACAATCATTGGGAATATTGGCCTTTAATTTTCAAGATCTTTTCATACGATTTTCCTCAGAAGGAAAGAAAATCGAGCTAAGAGGTATCCAAAGGAATACCTCTAAAGAGATATTTTCCAACAACATGAAAAAATAATCAAAAGGGGACACCATGGTGTAATTACACAATTGAGCTAAATAAATATTCAAACATCTATATCCTCTACTTCAATAGATCTCCAAAATTTTATAAACAATCATTCCAAAGTATTTGAAGAGATTCCTAAGGGTATTCCACCTGATCAAGATCATGCCCATGTTAGTCATCAGAAACAAGGAAGTGTACATCCATTCTTGTATGTTTCTTTCTTAAAGAAGATAACCAATGACAAGATCCCATTGTAAACTACTTTATTAAAGATGAATGGATAAGGGAAAATAATACAAGAACCAAAAACAATCCTTGGAATAAGGATTAAGAAGATGCAAAATCAAGAAATTACTGAGTACCTCCTCAAATGGAAGAACCTACTAGTGTAAGTGGCAACATAGGAATATTATTTCTTCATGCATACACACCCTTGGTTGTCAAGTGTTAAGGACAACACTATTTTGAAGAGGAGGGGCATGTTAAGCCCTATAAAAATCCCCATACAAAGCCCATGTTATGTGTTATCACTCCAAGAAACCCTTTGTGGTTGTAGACCAAAGGTTCTTGGTAACTTCAAGTCAAAATGCTTTTGTATTTTTTGTATGTGGATCAATGGGATAACTCAGCAGGAATATGGCATACAGAGAGTAAAGATGAGAATCAAATGAAACAGTGCTCTCAAGGATCAATAATCAGTTAATTACTTGAAGTGGGTGAAGAAAAAATGCTTATAAACCAAGTACACAAGGTAGGGTTTAATAAACACTGAAGAAACTATTAATTCAGTTATGAGCTAACCAATGAGGTAACAGTCATCTATAGCTAAAAAAACATGAATTAAAGTGCAGAAAGGTGGAAAACTGACATCAATAGAGAGAGGACCCTGTGATTTGTATTAACATCAAAAGTTCTATTTACAATAAGGCATTTTTTGTATCTAAAATCGAACCCTTCCTTTCTCCAAGACTCTAGATTTTATAGTCTTTACATCAAAAAAAAAGATCCTATAAAAGAGGATCGAATAATACTAAAATAGTAATATCAAATGAATTATAAAACAATAGGAATCAGATCCTATGAAAAAGGAATCCAATCATATCCTAATACTAAATCTTTGATAGCTGCTCCTATGTGATGGATAGTGACTAAGCCTTCCACTACCTTTAATTGACCTATGGAAGTTAATCTGTTCATCTTTCAATTAAAAATAGGATGATCCTTGAGCCTTTTCTTCCTTATATTTGCCTCAAGAATTTGAAGAAGAAGTAGTCTCTACCCATCTTAATGTTAATAATCATTTGGAACGCTTCTCGATAGTTTAAGTCTCAAAAAGATTCGAGATGAGAAAAAAATATTAGCACTCTGCCTAGTTCTGTACTTTCAGTGGCCAAGGAAAATTGTACAACTGAAATAGCCACTGAAAACGAAGGTTTTAGCAGACTTCTTCAAAATATCAAAAATGTAATTCTTTTGGCTTCCTGCCCTTCAATGCTACTCCTTTGGTTTTCTGCAGCTAATTAGTCTTTCCATGTGTCTTTGATGTTTTGAACATAAGCATCTCAATATCTCTTAAATATAGAACAATGGGGCTTGTTTTTATCAATTTGCTCCATATCTTCAAAATATTGTCTTTGTAGTTTCACCGGCTAATCCACCTCTAGATCTGCTAGTTAGCCGATGGAAGCTGCCTTTCAATGGCTAACTGATTACAATCATGCTTATTATGCCATTGAAAAATCTTTATGTTATGAGAACTTTGTTTGTTTCCAGCCTTGTTTTAGTTATTCGGCATGCCCTGTAGCAACCCCACTGTCAGGAGTAATGACTTCTACAGCAATCGTCTGATGTCCCTCATAACAAATCGACCCAATGGGGAATACTTAGCAAATGTATCAACAACTATAGGTTTGGTTGGTATCATCTTGATAAACCCAACATCTTTCTCCTTTGTCTCTTGAGACATCAAATCGTAAAGTTAAAGCCACAAAAATTCTTGGAATAACAATATCACCAAGCCCAAGCATAGAATAAGGTCGGGCTGCATCTGCAACTACTGTATCTCCATATGATTGAGATGTGTCAGTTGAACTTGATTGAGCTGAAGTCTTAGACTCATCAAAATTCCAACAATGGCTTGACTTCTCCATTCCAAATGCAATGCACGGCTAAAAATCCAATTACGCCAGGAACAATATACAGAAGGGTAGGTTGTGTTGCCTGAAACCAATTCATCACAATGATTGTGACAATCACACCTACTGAGTAGCTAATGAATGCACTCCTAAAGTATCGTCGTTCTTAAGAAACTTGGGTTTCTTCTCCAAATCCTTGCCAGAACGCCTGTCAACCTTGGTCATGATCTCAACAAACTTGACAACAATGTGGCAAGTGTGGCAATTGAACACGGGGGCATAACCATTTCCAATCTGTCCTAGATGATTCATTATAATAACCTGAGCTATAAAGTTGGCAGCTTCCTTGGCTGGATCATTCTTGGAATCATATGCCACATAACCATGCTTAATATTCTTAACAGTAACATTCTTAACGTTGAATCCAAAATTGTCACCAGGCAGTGCTTCCAACAGAGCTTCATAGTGTATCTCAATAGACTTGACTTCAGTGATCAGCCTAGTAAGATAAAAGGTAACAATCGTACTTGGCTTTATTACTCCAGTTTCCACACGACCAATCAGGCACAGTGCCAATACCACCAATCTTGTAAATCATTTCCCCAAAGCACCAAACAAATTCTTGAACATCCTTGTAAACCAAAGACCTGAATGAAATATTTGTTAAATAGACAAGTACATAATGAATATCAGGCTGATACAAAGATTTACATTGATATGAAAAATGGGTATTTGACATAGATCTCTGCATATAGGGTGTCTATGTGTCCAGTAGAAATGACAAACTCGATATGCAATTATTGGGAAACTTACCCCATCTGTGCAGTGACTTCTGTGTATCAGAATATAAGAACATCGTTCATTAAAATGTTGCATGTACCAAAATTGCCTTGACAAGACGCATAGGGCAGAGCAAACAAATGGCAGTGAGGATTTTTGTTTTTCTACTTCTTCTCCATCACAACTCCAAATGTAACCTGAAATCCACTACACATAGCGCTTGCAAGGCTTGAAACCTTTACATTGTAATCCCTGGGAAACAACTCGACACCTATGTGTTCAAGGTTAAGTAGTGGCATTCAAAAAACAACTTGGAAACCAAACCATGAAGATAGCTCCAGTACTTAAGAAAAATAACCACTCTACACAGAGACAGAGTTCTGACAAACTTCATATAATATTTACACATGTAACATTTGTGAAAGTAAGTCTCTTGTAGTTTCTTTAGGCAGAAATCTAGAAACTCAATCAAGGTAATTCAACCTTTGTGCAGCGAACTCTTTCTGGTATATTGAAGACACCTGGGACTTCAATTATGGGCACTTGGCAGATAACTTTAGAGCTGTATATTTTATATATATGCTTAATGTTGAATCAGATATAAACTAGGAACTAGGAGTTTTTCATATGGTTTGGGTCTGAAGTTTTCCCAAAACTTTGGTCAAAACTTATAAGTCCCGAAAGCCTATAGACTTAGAAATAAAATGAAGTGTGGTCTAGACTTGTAGATTAATGTATTTATTATGATTTTTGTTTTCCAGGTCATAATGGAAGCTCCAAAGATATGCATGGGCAAAAAATGATCAACAAGAGCTGATATGGAAACTAAAAGTTTAATACACCGGCCAAAGGCTATCAAGGAAAATGAGTGAAACTGAGAGAGAGAGATAAAAATGATCTCAAAAAAAATGGTGCATTTTTTATCGCTAACATTGGCTCCAACTGGGATGGAGACCTCCCTGTGAGGTTTCCAAGAACTTAGTAGTTCCAGTCACCTTTAGCATTGGGCTATGGAGTCATCTGGCATGTGCAACTGTTCCTCTGCAAACCTGTAACCTGCCTATAGCTTGCCTGCTTATTTATGAACTCAACAACTGAAAAATATCTAGTTGCTCGTATGGCGAGCTTATTCCTCTGCTTACTCCTATACTAACCAACTGTACTACCTCTTATCAAGTGAAGTAATTCTTCCAATGAAGCCATGTAAGGAATTTATTTACTGACATCATGCTAGATCTTGATCTGAAAAACAATGGAAGCCATATCATGCAGAAAAAAGGTTTAAACAGATGATAAAGACAACCTTCTTCTGACAAAAATAATTTAACCCAATTGTTGCTCATGAATTCCAAATAATTAGCAACAGGGTCATATATGTTATAAAGAAAAACCTCTTTGAGCTGCTAGTCCAACTAACTGTGTTGCAGCCGATGATTTCCATCACTGGTCTCAATGTTGAATGCAAATTGTTCTTCTTTTGTCGAAGGATAATGCAAACTCAACTGTTGATCTGAACTTTTTAGCACACTATCTCACTCTTTGTATCTGCTGCAATTACCCTGTGTCTCTTCAAGCAGCTGTTCCAACTGAAAAATTAAATCATGTTGCTTGTTGCCACCACTGATGTCAATGTTGAATGAGGATTGTTCTTCTTTTGTCAAATGAAAGTACAAAATCGACTGCTGATCTAAAACTTCCTACTCTTCACCTTCCTCCTCATAACTGCTGAAATCTGCCTTGGTCTGCAAATTAGGAAACTGAGAGCTATCCTTAGTATTTACTGCAGATCTAAAACCTTCACCTGTTGGTCTGCCAATCTTCTCATTATTCTCTGAGATCTCAAAAGAAATGACCTGATCTTTATGTAAATTAGAAACAATAGGTACATTTGATATGATGTCAAAAGTATCTACAAATTTGATATCAAAATGGAGGTCATCTAGAGTCTTTGGATCTTTATGAAAGGTATATTCTTCATCATCAAGAACCTTCACATCAAAAACTGAAACAGAGGGTGCAGAAGAAGAAAAATAATCTTCTTGATGTTCCTTATGAATGGTGTTATTTTCCTCCATCTGCAAAACTGAAAACTGAGGACTGCCTACACCGGTTTGAAGTTCTTTTTGAGTAATAGACATTTGATCCATATGATTTGTACTTTGAATAATTAGATCTTTAGATGTACAATAATCAGATGAAGATGAAGCGAGAGAACTCTCAACCTCATCGTACAATATATATTCTTCACAAAAATGTTCAAGAAGAAATTCCTGAGATAAAAATCTTTCACATCGATGATGAAAAGTTGTATGAAATTCATTTAAATAAGATATACTAGAAGAAGGCAAGGATTTATACCATTCACAAGCATCACCTTCCAATGAATACATAAACATCTTCATGAGCACATCATCATCATGAATATTTAACTGAACCATGCATTGATGAAATCTGATGAGATGATCTGAAGGATTGTCTTCTTTATTTTCTACAAATCTTGGAAGGTGATCTCCCCAAATATCTATAGAAGGAACTAGATCTGGGAAACCAGGAACTGTTGAGAAGTCAAGAGGTGCAAACATCCAAGACAAAAGAGATGCAAATGCCTTTGACATTTGATTATTGTGGAGTCGCCACTGAATCTGTCCTTCATGGAGTTGCCAGATGAGTAATTAAAACCTTATGATGTCCAAGATTTTTCCATCATCAAAAATAGATCTTATCATCTCCCAAGGAAGCTGAGCTTCGATCTCCTCTCCCTGGCAACGATGCCAATTTATTATCACTCCAGGAAACTCTCTCAGGCTGTAAGTCAGAGATGCCTGGTAAATTAATCTTTTGGAAACTATTTTCTCAATAATAGGTGTGGGTTTGGATCAAGATGAATATCTTAATCTCTGGATTGTATCTTCAAGACAGTCTAACTATATTCATGCAATACAAGGCCTACAAGAGCTATTTATCAGATAGATTTGTATAACAGATGGATAAGAAAACCAATCAGTTAACCAAAACATACATAAACCATATATATGATGGGTCAACAAACTAGCCAAATATGCTTATGATTCTTACTTACAATCAAAAGTAAGATGACAGTTACCATAGGACCATTAAACAGAGACAAAAGAACAAATTCAACTCATATGCATAGACATAGATGAAGGAGGGTCTGACAATAACAAATGAAAGAAGCTTGCGGGCTTGATATATTAAAGAAAATGTCATTCATACAAAAACAGTAGAATATAGAACTCAAAATCGAACCCTTTAGTTCATCTTTTGTCTTCAGCTTTATAGCTTTACAATACATTTTTCAAATTCTAAAAGAATGGATCAGATTTACTAAATACAGAAAGTCAAAACTATATTTACAAAAAATTAGGAAAGCTCCTCAAGATGAGGTCAATCCCACATATGATAGTCTTCAGAGGTAGTAGAGTCCTGATGCAGTGCAGACTAGCCTCCCAAGGCTGTTTGATGACTCTTCTAAAAGATAGAATTCAAATTTGTTGAGTTGTGCCAAAACCCTAATTTGTTGCCACCAAAATAGGTACCAAAACTGATTTGAACACCTCTTTTTATCTTTATGCATAAAAAATGGACATTGAATCTGACTCTATAATTCAACATCTATCCATTAAAAGTGGTTTCAAGTGATTCAGATCAGTAAAACTTAGATCTGGGCATTTTTCAACAAATCTGGCAGTGACAAGCTTTCGGTGGTTAACACTAGAAAAAACTGAGTTCTTTAACCACTGAAAGCTCTGCTTTTGGTGGTTAAGGAAGGAAAAATTTAATCCTGTTAACCACCGAAAGTTGTAACTTTCAAAAAATGGATCTGTGGCGAATTAATTTGCATGAAAATCGCAATGACTCGGATTCTATGAGATAGAGATGAGAAATAACAACAAACTAAGATTTGATTCCTAAATCAAAGGGATTTCAAATGGAAAATCATCACGGTGATATCTCTTGGAACTTGGTTTTATGAAAGTCACGTGAAACAAAAGAGTTAATCAAAATCAAATTGATAATGAATTTATGTATATGCAAGGTGTTGATTTGTTTGACTTGATGCATTAGGTTTT
>JASDQU010587891.1:35060-47790 GCA_032191745.1 Picea mariana | reverse complement strand
AACCCCCCCCCCCCTACCTCAGTAGGGTTTTGTGACCTCCCGGTCTCTAGATAGTTCTCTTTCCTGAGCCGAAATGGCTCTTCGAGCTCTTACTGGAACCCCTTGGAAAAATCCACAGGTCCCTTAACAGAACTCTGCCTGCGTGATCAAGCACCAAGCGTGAGCTCCCTCTTCCATGTGATCGTCGGCTATGACCACAGGCCTTACTCAAAAGGCGCTTTCGAGATTCGCGTTTTGCGAATTCTGTTATTAAGTCCCTCAACTCCTTCAATTTCACAAACCCGAAATAGGGCTAAAGTTCTTGGCTCCTCCCTTATCTTGGCCTCATGTGACCACTACCCCGTGACCACGCGCTAACACCAAAAGGTGCTACCGGATTTCGTGTTTCAGGATTCCTGCATGCGAGCTCTCCTTGGCTCCCTATCCTTTGAAACGTCGAAACCCTAAAAGGGTTAATGAGCTCTTTGGCTCCTCCTTTTAACCTTCTCCACATGACCCTGTCCTGTGGCCTAGGGCTACTCCTCCGAATACTTTGGATTTCGTGATTCGGGGAATCGCAATGCCATGCCTCTCCTCCTTTCCCTTTCAAATCCCCGAAATCTGAATCTCTCTCCCGGATCAACGATCCCAATTCTTCCGCCAACCAACGGTCTCGATTAAATCCTGGTGTTCTCCTTTTCGGGATTCCTTCTTTTGCGAATTTGGGAGAGTCTTCACTCTCGTTCTCCCGGTGTCCAAATCCCCGATGGATATGGATCTCTGACACCTGTCACTCCGGATCCAACGGTCCAGAATGATTTCTTGATTTCAATCACGAGTCTTTGTTCTTTGCCACCCTTATACACCTGAATTCTGAAACCCCGATATTTTTCGGATCTTCGCCACGTGTCCCCTTAAATGGACGGTTCTGATCCTTTCGGCGATTCCTCCGAACACCATCTACTCACTACGTGTCCCCTTCAATGGATGGTCTTGATCCTTTCAAGACTTTGACGGGTTCTCTCTCCTACTTATATGAGGGTTAACCGTCGCGCATATTTTCTCAGATTCAATGGCTATCGGTCTTCGGCGCTAGATCTTACGGTTCAGATCTGTTATTCCCTTGTACACTCCCCTGTGTGCCTGGATGTAGATTCAACGGTGCAAATCTTTCCTCCCAACACTGATGCAACGACAGTTGTGCTCCGCCTCCTGAGCTTTGTCTTGCTTTCAGACTTAGAATATTTTTTAAGTGTAGAAGGTTTCGGCCTTCGAATTTCTCCTCGTACAAGCCCTATAAGCTTTGGGTCTCTTCTGGGTTCTGAAAATGCTATCTTTCCTGAGCTTGTCAACATTGAAACCTCGAGGGGTTTCTCAACCTTCTGCTCCTTCTGTTGTTGCTCTGTGCGCAAAGGCACTATTCCTCCTAAGCTTCCAAACTTGAAACAAGTTCACTCTGTGCGCACTTCTTGCGCTTTAACTGCTTGGACCTATAAAGGTCTCTGTCTCTTCTATCCCTTGAAGAGATGAAAGTGCCCTCCTGGCTACTTCCTACCCAAGCACACTTTGTTGAGTTTACAGAGTCTTCAGTAACTTTGTCGGTGTCTTTTCTATAGACACTCCTCGTTTCTTAGAACTCAAATGAGTGTTCTCCTCGTGCACTCTTTGCACCTGCTCAATGCCCACCTAGCAAAGCTTCTCCTGACGGAGTATTCAGTAACTCTACTTCTTCCTAAACTCGATAAAGAGTTCCTCTGTGCACTCCATGCACTCGCTCGATGCCCGCCTAGCAGAGCTCTATAGAATCCTCAGTAATTTTGTCTTCTTGTTGTGCCTTCTTCTGCACAGTCTTCACCTCCAGAGTATTCAGTAACTCTGAGGTTTGTGCTTGGAGTTTGAGAACTCTTCTAGTGTTCCCTCCTGGCACGTCCTATTCTGAACTCGTCTAGAGATTCAGATGCACACACCTTGCACTAGCTACAGAACTTCTAATTGTTCTGTTGTGCACTCCTTGCACAGCCTAAAGAACCCAAAATTATACAACAAACTCAAATGAAGATAGTAAAGTCTATATTCCTACTATAAATGGAATCTATCATACATCTACAACATTCATCCATGGAAACATGTAAACACATAAACAAACAGTATGTAGGAAAACTACTTTTGTATAAATCTGAATGTCTATACAGATGTTTACAATAACTGGACTGTAACAAGTCTCAGTTTCAAGTTCTCTCATCCTCAAAACTTCTGCTTCCTAAGGCCTCTCTATCTAGACCTCCCTACCTAGAACTCTCTCTAACGAGGATCTCTTCTTTATTTTCTCTCCCTCTCTCAAGTCCTACACAGAATCTCCTCTGAAATCTGAAAACAAGATCTCAATACAAAAGAGGGGCTCTGCGAGCTTGTCCTCTTCACCTAACCTCATTTAATTGAATTGAAGCTTACATTCAAGTTTTACCTAGACCTGACTACGATATGGGCCTGCTACACGCAACCCTTTAAGGCAATTCAACCACTACCTGTACAAAGGCATGGCTCGGCATTTAACAAACTTACAACATTAAATTTAATTTTAAATTTAAAAATGAGAGGGTTGCGCCTCTCTTCTCCTTTGAATGCGCACTGAATGTTTTGGCTAGCTGGCGCATATGTTGAGTTGGAGCGATGCTCCTACATCATACTCCTCTGCTAGGAAAAACATGAGCTACTCTTCTCCAATGTTGAAATTAACCTGGATCCCAAATTATATTTTGGAGTTGTCCTCCTGCTTTCCTCCCTTGCTGCTGTGGCCACTGCTTCTTCTGTTTCTTCTTCCCTGCTGCTGTGGTAGGTTCCTTGTTGTTCAACTCCTCCTTGCTGAATATTTATGCTGACCTCAACATCAACATCCTAATTTCTTCGATTTCCTCATCCAACTACTCCAGTGGTTGGTTCGTCTTACGTAGTCTTCTCGGCTGCAACCCTTCCTTGTTGATGGGTAGATCGACTTGATCCCCCTTGCGATTTTCTCCACCTTTTGTGGCCTTAACTTGCCACTGTGCTGCAAAATTCAGTTTTGCAGACTTATCACTGAGTTGCTGCTCAACTTCTCACGTTGGTTCAACTCCAGCTTTTTCTAGCTACTCCCCGACTAGAATTTTGCTTCATCTTCTGCTGCAGACCTTAGCATTGCAGTCATCATCTGTTTAGCTCCCTGGCTGAAATTTTAGAGCAATTTCTCCGAATTCTCTTCTCCTACAATCTGCATGATTGTATGATCATGGCAATCATCTGCTAGCTCTGGATTGTTCAGCCAATCCTCCAGCATCCTCAATTCTATCTCCCATTGAGTGAGCGTCTCAACTGTGTGCTCCTCTTCTTCTCCTTGGGCAGCTTCTGACCTCTGCTCCTTTGTCATGATAGTCACCACTGGCTGTCTTTCTTCTTCTGCTGCACTTTCATCATGTGCACTGGTCTCCACTTGGTTGTGTGGTAGGAATACCTTTATCCCTCCAATCATCAGAATGCTCTTCTGATCTTCCTTCTCTGTCAGCTCCTCTCGTTGATTCGAACTCACCTCTAAGTTCATGAGACTCTCACATGGCCTCGTCTACTCTCCCTTGCCCACTTGGCAATATGAGATTTCTCTTCTGCCCACCTGAAAATCTATGAGATCAACCGATCCCATCTCGTTGCCCACTTGGCAATATGAACTTTCGGCACTGCTCCCTTGGCAATATACGAGATCTCCCTCTGATCTCTTTTCGCCCACTTGGCAATCTGAAAGTCCATCTCTGCCCACTTGGCGGTTTACGAGATCTTCATTTGATCTCTCCTCCTCATCATCATTGAGATTCTTCCTAGTTTCTGGCTCATAGATATGAACTACTTCCTCTTCATCTTTGAGGCTTCCAACATACCTCAGCCACCCTCTTAACAGTCTTCGTTGTCCTCTGGCCAACAGTTTCTTTATTGGCCACTTCACCTTCTTTTTCATGGGCCATTCATATACCCAATGTGATCTTGCAATCTGCTACATTTTAGATGAAAGCTTCTCCATCCTCGCTCTTATCTTCTTGAGCTCCAGATCCGTCTCTGGATTTTCTTTCTGCTTATGGTCTTCTCTTCGACCATGTCCATGGCCTTCAGTAGCCATCTTTCACCTTCTGTCTACCCTCCTGAGAAACTTGTGGATCACTCTACTTTCAAGAGCATCCTCATATCCTCTTATGCTTACCTGGTTGAAAAAAAAATTCTACTACTGCATCCATGCAACAACTCTCCTCACAGAACGTCGATATTTTGTCTCCCTTCACCTGCTGTCCACAGGCAAATTTCTTGTTCCTGATACCACCAAATGATATCAAGTCGTCACCTTTGTTTTCTTCTGTCTATTGTCCATAAGCAAGATTTCATCTCCTGGTACTACTCAATGTAGTCAAACCATCTCCTTCGCCTGAAGTCTACAGACGAAGATCAAGCTCTGATACCACTTGATGCAACCCCCCCTACCTCAATAGGGTTCTGCGACCACCCGGTCTCTGGATCATTCTCTTTCCTGAGACGAAATGGCTCTTCGAGCTCTTGTTGGAACCCCTTGAACAAATCCACAGGTCTCTTAATAGAACTCCGCCTGCGTGATCAAGCACCAAGCGTGAGCTCCCTCTTCCATGTGATCGTCGACTATGACCACGGGCCTTACTCAAAAGGTGCTTTTGGAATTCGTGTTTCGCGAATTCTGTTTCTGAGTCCCTCGACTCCTTCAATTTCCCAAACCCGAAATAGGGCTAAGGTTCTTGGCTCCTCCCTTATCTCGGCCTCATGTGACTACTACCCCGTGACCACGCGCTAACACCAAAAGGTGCTACCGGATTTCGTGTTTTGGGATTCCTGCATGCGAGCTTTCCCCGACTCCCTATCCTTCGAAACGTCGAAACCCGAAAAGGGTTAACAAGCTCTTTGGCTCCTCCTTTTAACCTTCTCCACATGACCCTGTCCTGTGGCCTAGGGCTACTCCTCCGAATGCTTCAGATTTCGTGATTCGGGGAATCGCGATGTCGTGCCTCTCCTCCTTTCCCTTTCAAATCCTCGAAATCCGAATCTCTCTCCCGGATCAACAGTCCCAATTCTTCTGCCAACCAATGGTCTCAATTAAATCCGGTGTTCTCCTTTTCGGGATTCCTTCTTTCGCGAATTTGGGAGAGTCTTCACTCTCGTTCTCTCGGTGTCCAAATCCCTGATGGATATGGATCTCTGACACCTGTCACCCCGGATCCAACGGTCCAAAATGATTTCGCGATTTTGATCACGAGTCTTCATTCTTTGCCACCCTTATACACCTGAATTCTGAAACCTCGATGGTTTCCAGATCTTCGCCATGTGTCCCCTTAAATGGACGGTTCTGATCCTTTCAGCGATTCCTCTGAACGCCGACTACTCACCACGTGTCCCCTTCAATGGACGGTCCTGATCCTTTCGGGACTTTGACGGGTTCTCTCTCCTGCTTATACGAGGGTTAACTATCGTGCATATTCTCTCAGATCCGACGGCTATTGGTCTTCGGCACTAGATCTTACGGTTCGGATCTATTCTTCCCTTGTACGCTCTCCTATGTGCCTGGACGTAGATTCAATGGTCCAGATCTTTCCTCCCAGCGCCGATCCAATGGCACCTGTGCTCCTCCTCCTGAGCTTTGTCTTGCTTTCAGACTTAGAATATTTTCTAAGTGTCGAAGGTTTCGGCCTTCGAATTTCTCCTCCTACGATCCCTGTAAGCTTCGGGTCTCGTCTGCGTTCTGAAAACGATATCTCTCCTGAGCTTTTCAACTTTGAAACCTCGAGGGGTTTCTCAACCTTCTGCTCCTTCTGTTGTTGCTCTGTGCGCAAAGACACTATTCCTCCTGAGCTTCTGAACTTGAAACAAGTTCGCTCTGTGCGCACTTCTCGCGCTTTAACTACTCGAACCTCTAAAGGTCTTTGTCTCTTCTATCCCTCGAAGAGACGAAAGTGCCCTCCTGGCTACTTCCTACCCAAGCACACTTTGCTGAGTTTACAGAGTCTTCAGTAACTCTGTAGGTGTCTTTTCTGCAGACACTCCTTGTTTCTCAGAACTCAAAAAAGAGTTCTCCTCGTGCACTCTTTGCACCTGCTCGATGCCCACCTGGCAGAGCTTCTCCTGACGGAGTATTCAGTAACTCTACTTCTTCCTGAACTTGATAAAGAGTTCCTCTATGCACTCCATGCACTCGCTTGATGCTCACCTAGAAGAGCTCTACAGAATCCTCAGTAATTTTGTCTTCTTGTTGTGCCTTCTTCTGCATAGTCTTCACCTCTAGAGTATTCAATAACTCTGAGGTTTATGCCTTAAGTTTGAGAACTCTTCTAGTGTGCCCTCCTGGCACGTCCTATCCTGAAACCAAAGGAAACTCAACATTGTTTTCCTGATCTTGTTGAGGACTGAGACATGGATAACTGCCATTGACATCCAGTAAACTGGTTGACTTTCTAAAACAGATTTTAATAATATAAAATGACCACCCAAGGACAACCATCTGTTGCACCAATGTCCAATTTTTTTTTCCATTTTAGAAAGTAACCATCTCCAATCTTCCGCCTTGTACATTCCTGTCTTGAGATAATATCCGAGATATCTGAATCCTACTGAGAGATCAGCAAAATTATAAGGGAACATTTCCTTAAAGTTTTCTAACTCCTCACTTAAACCAGCATACAAGAAAGTGGACTTTGTCACGTTCACCTGTAAACCCGACGCTTTACAAAATGCTTTTAGAATGATATCAATCTCTTGCCATTCCTGTAGGGAAGCTTTGGTCATGATTAAGAAACAGACTAAGACCCTCCATTACCAATATAAATAGCAAAATGGATAATGGACACCCTTGTCTCAATCCTCTGTCGCTTTTAAAGAACAAAGTAGTCTCCCCATTTAGCAGAACAACAAAGGTCGAAGTACTAACACAACTCATAATCCAATTTGTAATATGGATGCCAAACCTCGTTTGGATTAAAATCAATCTTAAATTGTCCCAGTTTATACAATCATAAGCTTTCTTCAGATCAAGTTTTAGAACTATCGCCTTCAATTTTTTCATCTTTATACTATGCAGGTATTCCTGTGTCGTTCCTATGGCGCCTTGGATCTGTCTTCCTTTTAGAAATCCCAGTTACTCTTCAGATAGAGATCGAGAGAGAATAGGTTTGATCTTATTGGCCATAATCTTTGAAATTAACTTATAGCACATGTTACATAATGAAATTGGTCTAAAGTTATCAAAGGATGTAGGCTTATTTACTTTTGGTATGAGGGTCAGGAAAGTCGAATTTAGGCCTCTAACCACTTCTCCTATGATCCTGGACTCCTCAACCATCTCCAACAAATCATCTTATACCAGGTCAAAAAAGTAAATAAAGAACTCAATAGTTCAACCATTAGGTCCCAGACTTTTATCTTTTGTAAATTGTTTTAGCACCTCCTTTAATTCGTCCATTGTGCATGGTCTTTCCAGAAGTTCAGTGTCCTCCTCATTTACCAGTCGAGGGAAAGGCTAGCTGGTAAGACCTGTTCATTTATAGAAGAGTGACCTTGCACCTCAAAATAACTTTTGAAATATCTAGTAGCCTCAGATTTTAGTGTCTCTTGACTAGTATGTACCATCCCATGTGCATCAATAACCTCCCAAATATGTTTACAATTCCTTCTATAATTAGTGAATTGGTGAAAGTATTTTGTGTTCTGATCGCCACTTTTCATCCATATCGCTCTACTCCGTTGTCTCCAAAGTTCCTCTTCTCCCAGCAAGAATTTATTTCTCTCTTCCTCCAGTAGTCTTAAGTGACTTTCCTCTACCAAATTCTGCACACCCCCCAAGATCCTTTGAAGAGCAGTTTCATTGTTTTCCTCCATCTTCTCAAAGATGATCAATTTCCAACACCTGTTCTGTTTTACCCACTGTTTGGTCTGATTTTTTAATTCTTTTAATTTCCACACTAAACGTCTTTGAATCCCTTCCTCTTGTAGAAATTTATGATTCTACCATACTTCATGAACAATTTTGGCAAACTCTTCTTCTTTTAACCACTGAGATTTGAATTTGAAGGGAAAGTCCCTAAAGAGAGGAGTAATCTCAAGTTGCAATAACACTGGTGCATGATCCGATATATATGAGTAGGCCACCCAAGACCTGTAAAAACCCACATTGTCTAATAGGTCTTCAGACAGAATAGCCCAGTCCAATCTCTTTGATATTACTTCATTTCCCAATCTCCCATTGCACCAGGTTGGGACAACCTTGTCTCATTGGATATCTACTAGTTTGTGTTTTTGTAGTAAGTCTTTGAAAAAACCAACTAATGGACCAATTTGAGCAGAGTCTCCCCAGACCTCACCTACATTAACTGTAAAGTTTAAATCACCTACTATTATCATATTTTTATGCGATAACATACCACTTTCTGCCACTTTGTTCCAAAAACCTCTTTTGTTCGAACACGGTCCATAAACATTTAAAAGCGAAAGCTCCTTTTGATTTCAATACAAATGCACGAAAAGGAGTCCATCGGCTCCACCGAACTGGAATCCTCCTGTGCATAGTGATGTGCTCCAATCTCGAATGAGTCGACCTCCAGAGAGTGTTCACGGGTTGCTTTCCGCAACATGGAGTCTTCAGAATCCTCTTCCTCCACAAAGCCTTTGCAGTCCCTCCGCAAATGGCCCGTCCTACAAAAAAAACTGCACCAAAAAGGGATTCCTAAGTAGTCCAGGCGCTGACTCACCGTCTGACCCCTCCATTCAATCTCCAGAGTTTCTAGTAAGCCTAAATGGATATCTACCTCCACTAAAATTTTCCCAACTCTTTTGGAAGGGGCTTTGAGGGTCTGTTTGTCCACCATGATAAACCTCCCTAACTCATTACCGATAGCCTTCAGTGCCCTTGCATTCCAGAGCTGTAGTGGTAGCCCAGGTAACAAAACCCACAGATGATGATCCTGAAAGTACTTTGTAGCTGGGTCAAAGGAGACATGCCATCGTTTTATCATCAGGCTACTTCCTTCTAGTACCCAATGTTTTCCCAAAACCTACATAGTGTCTTCCGACGAGTTGAAAAGGACACCATACCACCCCTGTGTTAGTAAAAAGACTTCAGGCGAATAGCCTAACAGAGGAGTCCGTTTCTTCCCAATCCATGCTGGAATAGAGCTCTTGCACATGTTACGGTAAGAAATCCTACCCACTAGACCACACAGTGTTAATCTACAGGTTTCCTCTAAACCTAAATTTGAGCCCAAAACCATCCTTCTTTTTGTTTTATTTGGCTTCCACTGTCTTCTCCTCCCTACGAATCTTCTCATCGCCCTGAACTCCTTTCCCTCCAAAAATAAAGTGCCTGTCTCTCTCCCCAAACCATCCAGAACTCTCTCATGTATTTGTTCATTTGCGCTCTGGTTGCAGTCGAAAACTCCTAACAAGATAACTGGCGAGGGAAGTGAAACCCCTAGTGTCCCACATCTAAGCGTTGTGAGATTTTTCGTTTGGAGTGTCGAGCCTGTTATAACTTGGTTTGATGGAGTTGTACCCAAACATAGCACGTCTGCCGAGGTGAAAAGACCGGCTCTCTTCCAGAGAGCCTCGTCAGCTGCACACATTAGTGCACTGACTTCATCTTCCATCCAGATGCGTCCAAGACCAACTAATGGAATGCCACCTAGTCTCCACTAAGATCTCCCACCAATTACGTCTAGTACGATCTAGGCCGGATACAAGTAATTAATACCCCAAACCACTGAAACTCGACTTCACTGCCACCTTCATTAATGACCCCTCTAACCTGAAAGGTGGGAAGCTTAAAGGCCACCGGTCCAATACTTACGGATGGGTCTTGGAGTTATGAGGAATTAACCCCTGAGTTCACTAACCTCTAAGGAACAGAAGCCAACAGTCCTACACTGATAAGAGAGGTACCCAAACAAGGGGCCCTCTTCCAACTACTAAGAAAACCTCTTTCCAAATCATCCAAAAAAAAGAGATCACTCCAACCTCCCGAGCTCTAAACTTCAAGGAAAATAGTGGAAAGCTTTAGTAAATCATTTCAACTTCCAGAGATAGTCTCATCCGCCATAATACTAGTTGAAATTAGTTGTAGGTTTCCGATCTCAGCCTTTCTCTCTCCGTCTATCACATATTGTAGTTCCCGGCCTTTGTAAGTACAAACTTCCTAGTAGACACATAATCTTACTCATCACTATTTGAAAAAAAGATATCACTTAAGCAGTCACTTGCCGGAGGAAGACAATACCTTTGTTATGTCAATGAACAACTATATATGTTTCATATACACCTTTTCTAGATCTACACTTTTAAATTCAATGATGTATATCTTAACATATATTGTATTTAATGTTGTAAGGAGATCTGCATCCTAACCTTAAGATAATGCAGTGTTTGCATTGATAAATTTTATATTTCCAATTTTTTTATTACATATGTATTTTGTGTTCTTGACATCCCTATGTAGTCTTGGGTACGATGAGTTCAAAATAGTGCCATGTCAATGTTGAACTTTCAAGCTGTTTAAAATAATTAATTTTAAATTTTAAATTAATGGTTGACAATGAAATACAATAATGATTGATAGTGTACTTGTTATGTGGCCGATGTAATTTAAAGAATTTCAAATTTGAAAATATTAACTTTATTTAGAAAAGTAGAAATAAGTTTGTGTGATAATATTATTTTTAAAACATGTAAATATTAATATGTTTAATAGTAACATATATGTAAAAGCATTTTTATTAACAATTTATAGTAACTAGTTTTCCCAAAAAATAATTATAAATATACCAAAATTCCTACACAACTTTCCTCACTACTATTAAGCCCCTTCAATTATATACCCTAATCAATACATAATTTTTATCCAATTGAGCTATCTCAAATTTATCAAATTACCTCTAAGTCAACATGTGTAATATCAAATCCCAATCAATCAACACTAAGTTATCGAATCTCATTCAATAACACTAAGCTACCTCTAAGTCAACATGGCCTGCTAAAAGTCTGAATCAATCCTTTAAGATGTCTTATGCTTAATAGCAAGTCTCAATCAATCAACATTAACAAAAAAAAGCATTTTCACATATTTCATTTTCTCAATCCAACATTGGCCTAAGGTCAAGACATCCCTTTACTATTGGGCACCTACCTTTTTTTTTTCCAATAGAAAATTATCTCAATTATATTAGATATATAATTTGTTTACATCTTTGCCTCCATATCTAGGCTCGGTTATGGAGTACACCAACCAGACAAACACTTTTTACAACAACAATACAAGACTAGAAGACTAAGAAAAATTGACCAAGAACCTGCTCCAAAAATTTACCTATACTACTACAAAATTCAAAAAAGACCAATCTGGAGCTGGCATTCTAAAAACTGCCACTCAATTACAAAGATAAACCCATATTTTTTCAATACTAGTACAGACTTATATGACTATTGGGCCCCGTAGTACCATTAGACCAGGGATGCAAGATAATGCTTCCTTTTGGTTCTCCAAGAGCTTGTTTTGAAAGAAGATTTGCATCCATATTGAAGTTCCCGTAAATGTGTTCAAAACTAACAAGATCAAAGCTTTTGATCAAGTCCCTTATCCTTGCTTTCCAACCTTCAATTGCACAAACTTGAAGTCTTCGTCTATTAGACAACCAGTCGATTACCACTTTTGAATCTCCCATGATTTGCAAATGTTGGATTGATAGATGTAATGCCAACTTGAGTGTTGCCCATGCACCCATAAGCTCTGTTTTTGTGTTGGTGCCTCTGTCGCAGTTAAGAACCCATCTAATGACTGTAAAATATGGAAATTTTAATACACCTCCTGCTCTGCATAATATGCCATCAAGCTGGGATGCCCCATCAAAACATGCGAATGTAATATTGCTATGCCGAGGAATCATGATATCTCTCGAGGGCCTATCCTTTTTTGGAGCATCGTTGCTATATCCTTTATTGGGCACCTACCTTTTCAACCAAGCCACTTCAAGCCAATATGTCATGGGGGTTGGAATCTTGGTGGGGAGGTTGACAAGCTTTATCCCAATGGATCAAGCTATTATTAGTTAACCTAGAGACTTCACATATTAGAAGTAGAATATTTTCAAGAATTGGGCAAAGTTATTTGTAAAATTCACAAATCAAATTGTTTGGAGATTTCCCATATTCCAGATCATAGCTATTAATAACTCATTTAAATCTAAAGGTTTCGAAAGAAAACTTTACTCAAACTTTTCCCTAGAACCTAAAGGAGTAATTGACTACTTTTCCCTAGAATGTAAGAAGTATAATAGTTCTTATGCAATATCATATAAATTAATCCAATTTGTATTATGAACAAATATAAAGCATAATTTGTATTATGAACAAATATAAAAGCATGTTTACATGATTAATAGAAATCATGAACCTTTTGGATCATACGTGATTTATAATCTTAGTATTATAAGTAAGCATGAAACTATGTTTACATATTAAAATAAATTATGCACCTTATTAGTCCCTGTCGAAGGCGCAAAGGGACTATAGCGATCGATAATTCATTGACTTCATATTAATATGTCCTTTGACTATAAATTTCTGCATCATTTGTATTGTTCGTACTATAGTAGTAAAAACATTATTATATATATATATATATATATATATATATATATATATATATATATATATATATATATATATATATATATAT
>JASDQU010587891.1:15635-35040 GCA_032191745.1 Picea mariana | reverse complement strand
AACCCCCCCCCCCCTACCTCAGTAGGGTTTTGTGACCTCCCGGTCTCTAGATAGTTCTCTTTCCTGAGCCGAAATGGCTCTTCGAGCTCTTACTGGAACCCCTTGGAAAAATCCACAGGTCCCTTAACAGAACTCTGCCTGCGTGATCAAGCACCAAGCGTGAGCTCCCTCTTCCATGTGATCGTCGGCTATGACCACAGGCCTTACTCAAAAGGCGCTTTCGAGATTCGCGTTTTGCGAATTCTGTTATTAAGTCCCTCAACTCCTTCAATTTCACAAACCCGAAATAGGGCTAAAGTTCTTGGCTCCTCCCTTATCTTGGCCTCATGTGACCACTACCCCGTGACCACGCGCTAACACCAAAAGGTGCTACCGGATTTCGTGTTTCAGGATTCCTGCATGCGAGCTCTCCTTGGCTCCCTATCCTTTGAAACGTCGAAACCCTAAAAGGGTTAATGAGCTCTTTGGCTCCTCCTTTTAACCTTCTCCACATGACCCTGTCCTGTGGCCTAGGGCTACTCCTCCGAATACTTTGGATTTCGTGATTCGGGGAATCGCAATGCCATGCCTCTCCTCCTTTCCCTTTCAAATCCCCGAAATCTGAATCTCTCTCCCGGATCAACGATCCCAATTCTTCCGCCAACCAACGGTCTCGATTAAATCCTGGTGTTCTCCTTTTCGGGATTCCTTCTTTTGCGAATTTGGGAGAGTCTTCACTCTCGTTCTCCCGGTGTCCAAATCCCCGATGGATATGGATCTCTGACACCTGTCACTCCGGATCCAACGGTCCAGAATGATTTCTTGATTTCAATCACGAGTCTTTGTTCTTTGCCACCCTTATACACCTGAATTCTGAAACCCCGATATTTTTCGGATCTTCGCCACGTGTCCCCTTAAATGGACGGTTCTGATCCTTTCGGCGATTCCTCCGAACACCATCTACTCACTACGTGTCCCCTTCAATGGATGGTCTTGATCCTTTCAAGACTTTGACGGGTTCTCTCTCCTACTTATATGAGGGTTAACCGTCGCGCATATTTTCTCAGATTCAATGGCTATCGGTCTTCGGCGCTAGATCTTACGGTTCAGATCTGTTATTCCCTTGTACACTCCCCTGTGTGCCTGGATGTAGATTCAACGGTGCAAATCTTTCCTCCCAACACTGATGCAACGACAGTTGTGCTCCGCCTCCTGAGCTTTGTCTTGCTTTCAGACTTAGAATATTTTTTAAGTGTAGAAGGTTTCGGCCTTCGAATTTCTCCTCGTACAAGCCCTATAAGCTTTGGGTCTCTTCTGGGTTCTGAAAATGCTATCTTTCCTGAGCTTGTCAACATTGAAACCTCGAGGGGTTTCTCAACCTTCTGCTCCTTCTGTTGTTGCTCTGTGCGCAAAGGCACTATTCCTCCTAAGCTTCCAAACTTGAAACAAGTTCACTCTGTGCGCACTTCTTGCGCTTTAACTGCTTGGACCTATAAAGGTCTCTGTCTCTTCTATCCCTTGAAGAGATGAAAGTGCCCTCCTGGCTACTTCCTACCCAAGCACACTTTGTTGAGTTTACAGAGTCTTCAGTAACTTTGTCGGTGTCTTTTCTATAGACACTCCTCGTTTCTTAGAACTCAAATGAGTGTTCTCCTCGTGCACTCTTTGCACCTGCTCAATGCCCACCTAGCAAAGCTTCTCCTGACGGAGTATTCAGTAACTCTACTTCTTCCTAAACTCGATAAAGAGTTCCTCTGTGCACTCCATGCACTCGCTCGATGCCCGCCTAGCAGAGCTCTATAGAATCCTCAGTAATTTTGTCTTCTTGTTGTGCCTTCTTCTGCACAGTCTTCACCTCCAGAGTATTCAGTAACTCTGAGGTTTGTGCTTGGAGTTTGAGAACTCTTCTAGTGTTCCCTCCTGGCACGTCCTATTCTGAACTCGTCTAGAGATTCAGATGCACACACCTTGCACTAGCTACAGAACTTCTAATTGTTCTGTTGTGCACTCCTTGCACAGCCTAAAGAACCCAAAATTATACAACAAACTCAAATGAAGATAGTAAAGTCTATATTCCTACTATAAATGGAATCTATCATACATCTACAACATTCATCCATGGAAACATGTAAACACATAAACAAACAGTATGTAGGAAAACTACTTTTGTATAAATCTGAATGTCTATACAGATGTTTACAATAACTGGACTGTAACAAGTCTCAGTTTCAAGTTCTCTCATCCTCAAAACTTCTGCTTCCTAAGGCCTCTCTATCTAGACCTCCCTACCTAGAACTCTCTCTAACGAGGATCTCTTCTTTATTTTCTCTCCCTCTCTCAAGTCCTACACAGAATCTCCTCTGAAATCTGAAAACAAGATCTCAATACAAAAGAGGGGCTCTGCGAGCTTGTCCTCTTCACCTAACCTCATTTAATTGAATTGAAGCTTACATTCAAGTTTTACCTAGACCTGACTACGATATGGGCCTGCTACACGCAACCCTTTAAGGCAATTCAACCACTACCTGTACAAAGGCATGGCTCGGCATTTAACAAACTTACAACATTAAATTTAATTTTAAATTTAAAAATGAGAGGGTTGCGCCTCTCTTCTCCTTTGAATGCGCACTGAATGTTTTGGCTAGCTGGCGCATATGTTGAGTTGGAGCGATGCTCCTACATCATACTCCTCTGCTAGGAAAAACATGAGCTACTCTTCTCCAATGTTGAAATTAACCTGGATCCCAAATTATATTTTGGAGTTGTCCTCCTGCTTTCCTCCCTTGCTGCTGTGGCCACTGCTTCTTCTGTTTCTTCTTCCCTGCTGCTGTGGTAGGTTCCTTGTTGTTCAACTCCTCCTTGCTGAATATTTATGCTGACCTCAACATCAACATCCTAATTTCTTCGATTTCCTCATCCAACTACTCCAGTGGTTGGTTCGTCTTACGTAGTCTTCTCGGCTGCAACCCTTCCTTGTTGATGGGTAGATCGACTTGATCCCCCTTGCGATTTTCTCCACCTTTTGTGGCCTTAACTTGCCACTGTGCTGCAAAATTCAGTTTTGCAGACTTATCACTGAGTTGCTGCTCAACTTCTCACGTTGGTTCAACTCCAGCTTTTTCTAGCTACTCCCCGACTAGAATTTTGCTTCATCTTCTGCTGCAGACCTTAGCATTGCAGTCATCATCTGTTTAGCTCCCTGGCTGAAATTTTAGAGCAATTTCTCCGAATTCTCTTCTCCTACAATCTGCATGATTGTATGATCATGGCAATCATCTGCTAGCTCTGGATTGTTCAGCCAATCCTCCAGCATCCTCAATTCTATCTCCCATTGAGTGAGCGTCTCAACTGTGTGCTCCTCTTCTTCTCCTTGGGCAGCTTCTGACCTCTGCTCCTTTGTCATGATAGTCACCACTGGCTGTCTTTCTTCTTCTGCTGCACTTTCATCATGTGCACTGGTCTCCACTTGGTTGTGTGGTAGGAATACCTTTATCCCTCCAATCATCAGAATGCTCTTCTGATCTTCCTTCTCTGTCAGCTCCTCTCGTTGATTCGAACTCACCTCTAAGTTCATGAGACTCTCACATGGCCTCGTCTACTCTCCCTTGCCCACTTGGCAATATGAGATTTCTCTTCTGCCCACCTGAAAATCTATGAGATCAACCGATCCCATCTCGTTGCCCACTTGGCAATATGAACTTTCGGCACTGCTCCCTTGGCAATATACGAGATCTCCCTCTGATCTCTTTTCGCCCACTTGGCAATCTGAAAGTCCATCTCTGCCCACTTGGCGGTTTACGAGATCTTCATTTGATCTCTCCTCCTCATCATCATTGAGATTCTTCCTAGTTTCTGGCTCATAGATATGAACTACTTCCTCTTCATCTTTGAGGCTTCCAACATACCTCAGCCACCCTCTTAACAGTCTTCGTTGTCCTCTGGCCAACAGTTTCTTTATTGGCCACTTCACCTTCTTTTTCATGGGCCATTCATATACCCAATGTGATCTTGCAATCTGCTACATTTTAGATGAAAGCTTCTCCATCCTCGCTCTTATCTTCTTGAGCTCCAGATCCGTCTCTGGATTTTCTTTCTGCTTATGGTCTTCTCTTCGACCATGTCCATGGCCTTCAGTAGCCATCTTTCACCTTCTGTCTACCCTCCTGAGAAACTTGTGGATCACTCTACTTTCAAGAGCATCCTCATATCCTCTTATGCTTACCTGGTTGAAAAAAAAATTCTACTACTGCATCCATGCAACAACTCTCCTCACAGAACGTCGATATTTTGTCTCCCTTCACCTGCTGTCCACAGGCAAATTTCTTGTTCCTGATACCACCAAATGATATCAAGTCGTCACCTTTGTTTTCTTCTGTCTATTGTCCATAAGCAAGATTTCATCTCCTGGTACTACTCAATGTAGTCAAACCATCTCCTTCGCCTGAAGTCTACAGACGAAGATCAAGCTCTGATACCACTTGATGCAACCCCCCCTACCTCAATAGGGTTCTGCGACCACCCGGTCTCTGGATCATTCTCTTTCCTGAGACGAAATGGCTCTTCGAGCTCTTGTTGGAACCCCTTGAACAAATCCACAGGTCTCTTAATAGAACTCCGCCTGCGTGATCAAGCACCAAGCGTGAGCTCCCTCTTCCATGTGATCGTCGACTATGACCACGGGCCTTACTCAAAAGGTGCTTTTGGAATTCGTGTTTCGCGAATTCTGTTTCTGAGTCCCTCGACTCCTTCAATTTCCCAAACCCGAAATAGGGCTAAGGTTCTTGGCTCCTCCCTTATCTCGGCCTCATGTGACTACTACCCCGTGACCACGCGCTAACACCAAAAGGTGCTACCGGATTTCGTGTTTTGGGATTCCTGCATGCGAGCTTTCCCCGACTCCCTATCCTTCGAAACGTCGAAACCCGAAAAGGGTTAACAAGCTCTTTGGCTCCTCCTTTTAACCTTCTCCACATGACCCTGTCCTGTGGCCTAGGGCTACTCCTCCGAATGCTTCAGATTTCGTGATTCGGGGAATCGCGATGTCGTGCCTCTCCTCCTTTCCCTTTCAAATCCTCGAAATCCGAATCTCTCTCCCGGATCAACAGTCCCAATTCTTCTGCCAACCAATGGTCTCAATTAAATCCGGTGTTCTCCTTTTCGGGATTCCTTCTTTCGCGAATTTGGGAGAGTCTTCACTCTCGTTCTCTCGGTGTCCAAATCCCTGATGGATATGGATCTCTGACACCTGTCACCCCGGATCCAACGGTCCAAAATGATTTCGCGATTTTGATCACGAGTCTTCATTCTTTGCCACCCTTATACACCTGAATTCTGAAACCTCGATGGTTTCCAGATCTTCGCCATGTGTCCCCTTAAATGGACGGTTCTGATCCTTTCAGCGATTCCTCTGAACGCCGACTACTCACCACGTGTCCCCTTCAATGGACGGTCCTGATCCTTTCGGGACTTTGACGGGTTCTCTCTCCTGCTTATACGAGGGTTAACTATCGTGCATATTCTCTCAGATCCGACGGCTATTGGTCTTCGGCACTAGATCTTACGGTTCGGATCTATTCTTCCCTTGTACGCTCTCCTATGTGCCTGGACGTAGATTCAATGGTCCAGATCTTTCCTCCCAGCGCCGATCCAATGGCACCTGTGCTCCTCCTCCTGAGCTTTGTCTTGCTTTCAGACTTAGAATATTTTCTAAGTGTCGAAGGTTTCGGCCTTCGAATTTCTCCTCCTACGATCCCTGTAAGCTTCGGGTCTCGTCTGCGTTCTGAAAACGATATCTCTCCTGAGCTTTTCAACTTTGAAACCTCGAGGGGTTTCTCAACCTTCTGCTCCTTCTGTTGTTGCTCTGTGCGCAAAGACACTATTCCTCCTGAGCTTCTGAACTTGAAACAAGTTCGCTCTGTGCGCACTTCTCGCGCTTTAACTACTCGAACCTCTAAAGGTCTTTGTCTCTTCTATCCCTCGAAGAGACGAAAGTGCCCTCCTGGCTACTTCCTACCCAAGCACACTTTGCTGAGTTTACAGAGTCTTCAGTAACTCTGTAGGTGTCTTTTCTGCAGACACTCCTTGTTTCTCAGAACTCAAAAAAGAGTTCTCCTCGTGCACTCTTTGCACCTGCTCGATGCCCACCTGGCAGAGCTTCTCCTGACGGAGTATTCAGTAACTCTACTTCTTCCTGAACTTGATAAAGAGTTCCTCTATGCACTCCATGCACTCGCTTGATGCTCACCTAGAAGAGCTCTACAGAATCCTCAGTAATTTTGTCTTCTTGTTGTGCCTTCTTCTGCATAGTCTTCACCTCTAGAGTATTCAATAACTCTGAGGTTTATGCCTTAAGTTTGAGAACTCTTCTAGTGTGCCCTCCTGGCACGTCCTATCCTGAAACCAAAGGAAACTCAACATTGTTTTCCTGATCTTGTTGAGGACTGAGACATGGATAACTGCCATTGACATCCAGTAAACTGGTTGACTTTCTAAAACAGATTTTAATAATATAAAATGACCACCCAAGGACAACCATCTGTTGCACCAATGTCCAATTTTTTTTTCCATTTTAGAAAGTAACCATCTCCAATCTTCCGCCTTGTACATTCCTGTCTTGAGATAATATCCGAGATATCTGAATCCTACTGAGAGATCAGCAAAATTATAAGGGAACATTTCCTTAAAGTTTTCTAACTCCTCACTTAAACCAGCATACAAGAAAGTGGACTTTGTCACGTTCACCTGTAAACCCGACGCTTTACAAAATGCTTTTAGAATGATATCAATCTCTTGCCATTCCTGTAGGGAAGCTTTGGTCATGATTAAGAAACAGACTAAGACCCTCCATTACCAATATAAATAGCAAAATGGATAATGGACACCCTTGTCTCAATCCTCTGTCGCTTTTAAAGAACAAAGTAGTCTCCCCATTTAGCAGAACAACAAAGGTCGAAGTACTAACACAACTCATAATCCAATTTGTAATATGGATGCCAAACCTCGTTTGGATTAAAATCAATCTTAAATTGTCCCAGTTTATACAATCATAAGCTTTCTTCAGATCAAGTTTTAGAACTATCGCCTTCAATTTTTTCATCTTTATACTATGCAGGTATTCCTGTGTCGTTCCTATGGCGCCTTGGATCTGTCTTCCTTTTAGAAATCCCAGTTACTCTTCAGATAGAGATCGAGAGAGAATAGGTTTGATCTTATTGGCCATAATCTTTGAAATTAACTTATAGCACATGTTACATAATGAAATTGGTCTAAAGTTATCAAAGGATGTAGGCTTATTTACTTTTGGTATGAGGGTCAGGAAAGTCGAATTTAGGCCTCTAACCACTTCTCCTATGATCCTGGACTCCTCAACCATCTCCAACAAATCATCTTATACCAGGTCAAAAAAGTAAATAAAGAACTCAATAGTTCAACCATTAGGTCCCAGACTTTTATCTTTTGTAAATTGTTTTAGCACCTCCTTTAATTCGTCCATTGTGCATGGTCTTTCCAGAAGTTCAGTGTCCTCCTCATTTACCAGTCGAGGGAAAGGCTAGCTGGTAAGACCTGTTCATTTATAGAAGAGTGACCTTGCACCTCAAAATAACTTTTGAAATATCTAGTAGCCTCAGATTTTAGTGTCTCTTGACTAGTATGTACCATCCCATGTGCATCAATAACCTCCCAAATATGTTTACAATTCCTTCTATAATTAGTGAATTGGTGAAAGTATTTTGTGTTCTGATCGCCACTTTTCATCCATATCGCTCTACTCCGTTGTCTCCAAAGTTCCTCTTCTCCCAGCAAGAATTTATTTCTCTCTTCCTCCAGTAGTCTTAAGTGACTTTCCTCTACCAAATTCTGCACACCCCCCAAGATCCTTTGAAGAGCAGTTTCATTGTTTTCCTCCATCTTCTCAAAGATGATCAATTTCCAACACCTGTTCTGTTTTACCCACTGTTTGGTCTGATTTTTTAATTCTTTTAATTTCCACACTAAACGTCTTTGAATCCCTTCCTCTTGTAGAAATTTATGATTCTACCATACTTCATGAACAATTTTGGCAAACTCTTCTTCTTTTAACCACTGAGATTTGAATTTGAAGGGAAAGTCCCTAAAGAGAGGAGTAATCTCAAGTTGCAATAACACTGGTGCATGATCCGATATATATGAGTAGGCCACCCAAGACCTGTAAAAACCCACATTGTCTAATAGGTCTTCAGACAGAATAGCCCAGTCCAATCTCTTTGATATTACTTCATTTCCCAATCTCCCATTGCACCAGGTTGGGACAACCTTGTCTCATTGGATATCTACTAGTTTGTGTTTTTGTAGTAAGTCTTTGAAAAAACCAACTAATGGACCAATTTGAGCAGAGTCTCCCCAGACCTCACCTACATTAACTGTAAAGTTTAAATCACCTACTATTATCATATTTTTATGCGATAACATACCACTTTCTGCCACTTTGTTCCAAAAACCTCTTTTGTTCGAACACGGTCCATAAACATTTAAAAGCGAAAGCTCCTTTTGATTTCAATACAAATGCACGAAAAGGAGTCCATCGGCTCCACCGAACTGGAATCCTCCTGTGCATAGTGATGTGCTCCAATCTCGAATGAGTCGACCTCCAGAGAGTGTTCACGGGTTGCTTTCCGCAACATGGAGTCTTCAGAATCCTCTTCCTCCACAAAGCCTTTGCAGTCCCTCCGCAAATGGCCCGTCCTACAAAAAAAACTGCACCAAAAAGGGATTCCTAAGTAGTCCAGGCGCTGACTCACCGTCTGACCCCTCCATTCAATCTCCAGAGTTTCTAGTAAGCCTAAATGGATATCTACCTCCACTAAAATTTTCCCAACTCTTTTGGAAGGGGCTTTGAGGGTCTGTTTGTCCACCATGATAAACCTCCCTAACTCATTACCGATAGCCTTCAGTGCCCTTGCATTCCAGAGCTGTAGTGGTAGCCCAGGTAACAAAACCCACAGATGATGATCCTGAAAGTACTTTGTAGCTGGGTCAAAGGAGACATGCCATCGTTTTATCATCAGGCTACTTCCTTCTAGTACCCAATGTTTTCCCAAAACCTACAYAGTGTCTTCCGACGAGTTGAAAAGGACACCATACCACCCCTGTGTTAGTAAAAAGACTTCAGGCGAATAGCCTAACAGAGGAGTCCATTTCTTCCCAATCCATGCTGGAATAGAGCTCTTGCACATGTTACGGTAAGAAATCCTACCCACTAGACCACACAGTGTTAATCTACAGGTTTCCTCTAAACCTAAATTTGAGCCCAAAACCATCCTTCTTTTTGTTTTATTTGGCTTCCACTGTCTTCTCCTCCCTACGAATCTTCTCATCGCCCTGAACTCCTTTCCCTCCAAAAATAAAGTGCCTGTCTCTCTCCCCAAACCATCCAGAACTCTCTCATGTATTTGTTCATTTGCGCTCTGGTTGCAGTCGAAAACTCCTAACAAGATAACTGGCGAGGGAAGTGAAACCCCTAGTGTCCCACATCTAAGCGTTGTGAGATTTTTCGTTTGGAGTGTCGAGCCTGTTATAACTTGGTTTGATGGAGTTGTACCCAAACATAGCACGTCTGCCGAGGTGAAAAGACCGGCTCTCTTCCAGAGAGCCTCGTCAGCTGCACACATTAGTGCACTGACTTCATCTTCCATCCAGATGCGTCCAAGACCAACTAATGGAATGCCACCTAGTCTCCACTAAGATCTCCCACCAATTACGTCTAGTACGATCTAGGCCGGATACAAGTAATTAATACCCCAAACCACTGAAACTCGACTTCACTGCCACCTTCATTAATGACCCCTCTAACCTGAAAGGTGGGAAGCTTAAAGGCCACCGGTCCAATACTTACGGATGGGTCTTGGAGTTATGAGGAATTAACCCCTGAGTTCACTAACCTCTAAGGAACAGAAGCCAACAGTCCTACACTGATAAGAGAGGTACCCAAACAAGGGGCCCTCTTCCAACTACTAAGAAAACCTCTTTCCAAATCATCCAAAAAAAAGAGATCACTCCAACCTCCCGAGCTCTAAACTTCAAGGAAAATAGTGGAAAGCTTTAGTAAATCATTTCAACTTCCAGAGATAGTCTCATCCGCCATAATACTAGTTGAAATTAGTTGTAGGTTTCCGATCTCAGCCTTTCTCTCTCCGTCTATCACATATTGTAGTTCCCGGCCTTTGTAAGTACAAACTTCCTAGTAGACACATAATCTTACTCATCACTATTTGAAAAAAAGATATCACTTAAGCAGTCACTTGCCGGAGGAAGACAATACCTTTGTTATGTCAATGAACAACTATATATGTTTCATATACACCTTTTCTAGATCTACACTTTTAAATTCAATGATGTATATCTTAACATATATTGTATTTAATGTTGTAAGGAGATCTGCATCCTAACCTTAAGATAATGCAGTGTTTGCATTGATAAATTTTATATTTCCAATTTTTTTATTACATATGTATTTTGTGTTCTTGACATCCCTATGTAGTCTTGGGTACGATGAGTTCAAAATAGTGCCATGTCAATGTTGAACTTTCAAGCTGTTTAAAATAATTAATTTTAAATTTTAAATTAATGGTTGACAATGAAATACAATAATGATTGATAGTGTACTTGTTATGTGGCCGATGTAATTTAAAGAATTTCAAATTTGAAAATATTAACTTTATTTAGAAAAGTAGAAATAAGTTTGTGTGATAATATTATTTTTAAAACATGTAAATATTAATATGTTTAATAGTAACATATATGTAAAAGCATTTTTATTAACAATTTATAGTAACTAGTTTTCCCAAAAAATAATTATAAATATACCAAAATTCCTACACAACTTTCCTCACTACTATTAAGCCCCTTCAATTATATACCCTAATCAATACATAATTTTTATCCAATTGAGCTATCTCAAATTTATCAAATTACCTCTAAGTCAACATGTGTAATATCAAATCCCAATCAATCAACACTAAGTTATCGAATCTCATTCAATAACACTAAGCTACCTCTAAGTCAACATGGCCTGCTAAAAGTCTGAATCAATCCTTTAAGATGTCTTATGCTTAATAGCAAGTCTCAATCAATCAACATTAACAAAAAAAAGCATTTTCACATATTTCATTTTCTCAATCCAACATTGGCCTAAGGTCAAGACATCCCTTTACTATTGGGCACCTACCTTTTTTTTTTCCAATAGAAAATTATCTCAATTATATTAGATATATAATTTGTTTACATCTTTGCCTCCATATCTAGGCTCGGTTATGGAGTACACCAACCAGACAAACACTTTTTACAACAACAATACAAGACTAGAAGACTAAGAAAAATTGACCAAGAACCTGCTCCAAAAATTTACCTATACTACTACAAAATTCAAAAAAGACCAATCTGGAGCTGGCATTCTAAAAACTGCCACTCAATTACAAAGATAAACCCATATTTTTTCAATACTAGTACAGACTTATATGACTATTGGGCCCCGTAGTACCATTAGACCAGGGATGCAAGATAATGCTTCCTTTTGGTTCTCCAAGAGCTTGTTTTGAAAGAAGATTTGCATCCATATTGAAGTTCCCGTAAATGTGTTCAAAACTAACAAGATCAAAGCTTTTGATCAAGTCCCTTATCCTTGCTTTCCAACCTTCAATTGCACAAACTTGAAGTCTTCGTCTATTAGACAACCAGTCGATTACCACTTTTGAATCTCCCATGATTTGCAAATGTTGGATTGATAGATGTAATGCCAACTTGAGTGTTGCCCATGCACCCATAAGCTCTGTTTTTGTGTTGGTGCCTCTGTCGCAGTTAAGAACCCATCTAATGACTGTAAAATATGGAAATTTTAATACACCTCCTGCTCTGCATAATATGCCATCAAGCTGGGATGCCCCATCAAAACATGCGAATGTAATATTGCTATGCCGAGGAATCATGATATCTCTCGAGGGCCTATCCTTTTTTGGAGCATCGTTGCTATATCCTTTATTGGGCACCTACCTTTTCAACCAAGCCACTTCAAGCCAATATGTCATGGGGGTTGGAATCTTGGTGGGGAGGTTGACAAGCTTTATCCCAATGGATCAAGCTATTATTAGTTAACCTAGAGACTTCACATATTAGAAGTAGAATATTTTCAAGAATTGGGCAAAGTTATTTGTAAAATTCACAAATCAAATTGTTTGGAGATTTCCCATATTCCAGATCATAGCTATTAATAACTCATTTAAATCTAAAGGTTTCGAAAGAAAACTTTACTCAAACTTTTCCCTAGAACCTAAAGGAGTAATTGACTACTTTTCCCTAGAATGTAAGAAGTATAATAGTTCTTATGCAATATCATATAAATTAATCCAATTTGTATTATGAACAAATATAAAGCATAATTTGTATTATGAACAAATATAAAAGCATGTTTACATGATTAATAGAAATCATGAACCTTTTGGATCATACGTGATTTATAATCTTAGTATTATAAGTAAGCATGAAACTATGTTTACATATTAAAATAAATTATGCACCTTATTAGTCCCTGTCGAAGGCGCAAAGGGACTATAGCGATCGATAATTCATTGACTTCATATTAATATGTCCTTTGACTATAAATTTCTGCATCATTTGTATTGTTCGTACTATAGTAGTAAAAACATTATTATATATATATATATATATATATATATATATATATATATATATATATATATATATATATATATATATATATAAAACTTATATGTCATCGTCTCATTGGAGAATATATTCGAGGTCTTATTACCAGCTTCGTTGTTCCCAATGTTGTAAATGTGTAGATATCCAAAGTTTTGAGCTTAGACGCTCCTTTTTAATTTTTATTACATTTTTACTAAAATGTTTACAAACCAAAAGTTCTGAGCATGGACGTTGTTTTTTAATATTTTTTTTATTATTGGTCCATGTCGAATGCGTAGAGGGACTATAGTGATCGCATATTAATATGTCCTTTTACTATTGTTACTATTATTATTATTAGTCCTTTGTATTTGTATTGAAATGTTTGCATACCGAAGGTTTAGATTATTGACACTTTTTTTGAGGTGCTTGAATAGGCCTGACAACTTAAATGCTTACATAGCGCGAGGTCCTGAAACAGGCCTGACAGCTTAAATGTTTGCATACTACAAGGCCCTTAGACAGCCTGACAACCTTAAATGTTTACCTAAATAGGCTTCTCGGAGTACATTTTTCCTTGAAATTTTCCATACAATGTTGCAGTGAATTTGGACAATATTGTTGTCCATCGCCAGTTGAATAGGCATTGAATGTTTCGTACTTCTTCTAGGCTTGGAATGCAATTTCATCATTGTTGAAGCTACATACATTGTTTATTGATTCTGTGGGTGCTTCTTCTTCGCTGGTTCGTCGGTTGTTGCTTGTTGTTGTTTGGTTCAACTTTGCAAGGTTGAGGACCTACGCTTGCGGTTCGACATGTTGGTGCTTGTTGCTTGCTTTTGTTTACTTCAAGTTTGCAGGGTTGGGGTCCTACATTCACACTTGGATCTGTTTTTTTTTTACTTTGCGGGGTCCAGGTGTTGCACCCACAATTCAACCTGTGCTTTTGTCGTTCATCATTTTGGAGTAAGTTTCGATGCCATAATTTCATTTTCTATTCCTTTTTTGTTGTTCAATGTTTGTAGTTTGCAAGTAAGAATGTTTGCTTATTTCTACTGGCATGCTCGTCATATGTTTCTGGTTCCTTCTGTGCTTTGGCTGCAATTTGGTAACCGTTGGAGATACATATCTTGTTTACTGATTCAGTGGTTGTTTCTTGTTTGCTAGTTCATTGGTTCGTCGGTTGCTGCTTGTTGTTGTTTGGCTCAAGTTTACGAGTTTGAGGCCCTGGGGCTGTAGTTGGGCCTGTTCGTGCTTTCTTGTTGGTTTGGTGCTTGTTGTTTTCTTTTGTTTACTTTAGCTTTGCAAGGTTGGGGTCCTGCGTCGGCAATTGGAGCGATTTGTTTTTTGGCGCTTTGCGGTGTTCAGGTCTTGCACCCGCGAGTGGACTTGCGGTTGTGTTGTTTGTCGTGTCTGATGAAGTCGATATTTGGTGCATGTTTCGTGCCCGCTTGTTCTGTTGTAAAATTTTGTTGATACTTCAGTGTTGACATGATACAAAATATGTTGTAAAATGTTTAATAGGCAGCATATGCTTGTCATTGATGGCAAGTACAACAAAGAAGATGGAATGAGTACAGGAAGAATGTAATAGACTAGCACCAGAAGTATTTTGGGAAGAAGCTGTAGAGAAACCTCGATAAGATCATAAGAGATAGTGTAGAGGATGTTTGGTATGTCTTACAGGCAGTGTAAGCTTGTCATCGATGGCAAGTACAATAGTGATGATGGCTTGAGTACAACAGCGATGATCAACAATGCAGTGATATTCAGGAAGACCAACAATGCAACAATTGTCTAAACACAACAATCCTCAGTCGTAAAATCGAGGATTGATCTAAACTATTGATCAGGCATGATGAAGTCCCGTAAAGTTTGAGAAGCACCACTGATCGTTGGATCCCATCCAAAATTCCCGACAGAATGAGGGCCGTTAGATCTGAATTTAGACAAGAAGAGCGCGCTGAAGAGGAGGATAGATCTCAGGCGTTCGATCCAAGTGCGGGATCCGACCATCGTTGGATCAAGCAGAACCTACACGCTCTCTAAAGTACAAGGAGAAGTGGGTGTATAAAATCCCAGAAAAAGGAGGACTGTCCATCATCAAGCAGGACACGTGGGGAAAGATTGTCAGTTCGCTGACTGGAGAGTCAAAGGAACGATGCTCCCTAACCTCTCAAAATCGCGATATGCGAAATCACGATTCAATCTGAGCCATCAAATTCAAGATTGAATCTTGACCGTTGATCCAAGTCCATTTTAGGGTTTCGAGGATCGAGTGTTGGAGATGTCAAAGAGTATTAACATCAAGAATCCCGATATCGTGATATGCGAAATCGCGATGTAATTGCAACCGTCGGATCAAGATGTGATCTGGACCGTTGATCTGACTTCTTTACGGAGTTTCGTGAATTGAGACTTTGAAGTGACAAAAACACTGAACATCAAGCATGTCGAAATCATGAAATACGAAATCGTGAAATGATCTGAACCGTCAGATCAATTGTTGATCAAGATCGTTGATCCCACGCCATTTCGGGGTTTCAGGGATCGCGACTTGGAGAGGCAAGAACTCAATGCAACCAGAGTGTCGAAATCACGATATGCGAAATCGCGATTCAATCACAGTCGTTGAATCAAGATTAGATATGGACCATCGAATCATAGGACATGTGGCAAGCGATCAAAATTTCACTGACTTGGGGTCAACGGAGCATAGTGTTGAAACTCACGAAATGAGAAATCATAAAAGCGCTTTATGCATAAGCGCGTGGTCATAGCCATTGGTCACATCGATGGAAGATGGAGGTAGAAGCTAGAGGTGCTAAGCTTGGCCACAGAAATGCCGAAATGAATGCAAGATCTAATAAAGTTCATCCAACAGCACAGATAAACCTGAACGAGATCGGAGGGCTACTGATGCACGACACAGTGAAACTGCCAGAAACCATTGATGGTGTTTTCCAGAGAATTCGAAGAGACCTCTGTGTGATCGCCATAGGAGATGAAGAGTCTCCAAGCTTCATCCAATGAAGGAAGACTATTCTTAGAAGGGATTGACAGATGGATGAGCATTGAAGCCGGTAGCTGAAACAGAGAGGGTGAGCTTGACTGTAATAGAGAAGACGAAGAGTCTCAACTGTAAGAGAGAAAAAGGAATCTCGGCATAACACCTAGTGATTATAGACACATGGGTTGAACTACCAGAGAAGCTGAAGAGTCACGATGATGATCATACAGAGCACTCGAGTTGTGAAGGAATTTGGCATGGAGTGAGCATGCAGAAGCATTGCGAATATTGCATGCACAAAGACAACAAAGACTATAAGAAGGTGGAACAAAGAAGAGATTGGTTGTTGTCGTTGTGGAGGAGAATTGAGGTGTGTGCAAGGAGGCAGAGCGCAGGAGTAGAAATGCACAGTTGAGGAATGGTGCATTGAAGGGATATGGCGCAGAGAGCATAAAAGGCAGAAGAATAGAAAGTGAAAGGCGGGTGCAGAAGACACTAATGTAGACAGGGCAGAGCAATGTAACAGAACAACGACAAGGCCGGTAAGCGATTGAATAACTTTATACCGCTGTAATAAGTTTTAGTAACAAGGAATTTACATTTTAGGGAGGTTGGGAGGTGCTAGGGAGGATTGTTGTCCTCAGAGGTTCAAGTGGGTGCTTGAACATAGGGAGTTGTAGCTTCCATCTGGTTGCAACCAAAGAAACCAGGGTGGCAGGGTGGTGCAAGGGAGAACAATTGTTCTCTGTTATACAGGTTGGTTTCCTGTTTGATTGGAAGTTGGTGCTTCCATCCAGTTTGTGTTGGAAACACTCAGGGAGTTGGTGCTAGAGAAACCAGGGAGTTGGTGCTTCCTTCTAGTTGGTGCTAGAGAAACCAGGGAGTTGGTGCTTGCTTATAGTGGGTGCTAGAGAAAACAGAGAGTTGGTGCTCTCAGCAAGTAGCAGCTTGAAAAACTGAGGTTGTAGCCTTATTATGAGTTGGTGCTCATATGTATGATAATGTAAAGAATGTAACTATTACNATATAAAGAAAAAGAGGTTTTTACCCTGTATGGGTTTCCTCGGGAAATAATTGTCTCTGTGTTTCTCATATATGTGACTGATGTTGAATGTGCCATTGTTTATTTCCCTGCATTATTGTGATCATCATTCAGTGTTTCTACAAAGAGTTTAAAAGAAGCATAATTGTTTAAGCACGGTAACAACTGATTCACCCCCCCCTCTCAGTTGTTCAAAAATTGGTATCAGAGTCGGCCCCCTTTTTATCTAAGGGTATATCCTAGAGCTTAAACATGACAAGCCATGAAGGGACTTCAGTCACTAGGCCTCCTCTATTTGATGGAACGAATTTTGCCTTCTGGAAGGTTAGAATGAGAACATACCTAATGGACTTAGGAGTAGATGTCTGGGATGTAGTAGAGACTGGATACATAAAGCCTGTTGTGCTAGCTTCCAAGGATGATAAGTTAGAATTTATCTTTAATGCTAAGGGAATGAATGCTATCTTGAATGAACTTGCAGAAGCCGAGTTTGTGAAGGTGATGCATCTTCAAAATGCTAAAGAAATGTGGGACAAACTCATTAACAATTATGAAGGTAATGAGAAGGTGAAATATGCCAAGCTTCAAACCTACAGAGTACAGTTTGAAAAGCTATAGATGAAAGAAGATGAAACCATTGGGAAGTATTTTCTGAGAGTTGAAGAACTAGTAAATGCAATGAAAGCACTTGGTGAAAAAATTGAGGAACCCTCTTTAGTTCAAAAAAATTTGAGATCTCTGCTAGATAGGTTCAACCCAAAGGTCTCATCTATAGAAGAACTTAATGATATAAAGACTTTGTCTTTTGATCAACTTCTAGGAACGTTGACTGCATATGAAATGAGGATAGTTACAGATAAAACCACCTCTAGAGAAGAATCATTTAAAGCAGATAAGAATGAGGATTGTGAGCCCGATGAAATTGAAGCAAAATTCGTGAGAAGATTAAAGAAAGGATCAGGTAAGTACCAAGGTAAGTTGCCCTTCAAATGTTTCAATTGTGGTAAGATAGGTCATTTTGCAAATAAATGTCCACACAAGAAACACGATCAAAACTTTGAAGATGAAGAGAAGCACAAATCAAGAAGATTTGATAAGAAGAAGAGTTTATGTGTAAACAATGATGACTCCTCAGAAGACACCGATAGTGATTCTTCATGTGAAAATAAAGTAAATGACTTCACGCTTATGGCCAAAGAGGATTATGATAATGAAAGAACAGGCAGTGAAGAGAATGATGAAGAAGTTGTGGTTGATATGGAAGGAGAACTGATCAGTGCACTAGAAGAGATTAACAGACTAAGAATCAAGAACAGAAAGCAAAAACAATTGCTGATACAGTTTGAGAAAGACAGTAAACAACCTGATGAAGACTTTTCCCTGGTGAAAGTGGAATTAGAAGAGGCAAGGAAAATCGAGGATATTCTGAAACATCAGCTATTAGAAAAGAGGGCAAGATCTGAAGCCCTGGAAGAAGAAGTAGTGAAAACTAGGAAAGAGATGGAGAAGTTTCAAGCCTTGTATCATCAGAATCTGTCAAGTATCAAAGCCTCAGAAGGATTAGCCACCATTTTGAATCAGCAAAGGAATCCAAAGCTGAAAACTAGTTTGGGTTATGAAGAGGGATCAAGTAGTGGTCAGCCAAGAAACAAAGAACCCATCAAGTTTGTCAAAGCTAGTGTCCATGTCAAATCAACAACCAATGACAACAACAAACCTGCATAAACAAAGGAAGACAATCAGCCGCCCAAGACAAGTAAAGAAAAAGGTGCCAGGACTGAATCTGTAGAACAAAGAAATAATGCACTCCCTGCTCAAAGACATCATCAACATGAAAGAAATCGATTTGCTCAAAGAAGACAACCATTTTCTAGGTACAAAGAATTTTTCTATGGATATTGTTTTTACTGTTCTAACTTTGGTCACAAAGCTGTAAATTGTTCCTTAAGACTTAGACATGAGCAATTAAGATTTCCAAGGAATAAATATCTGCCACAACAAAGAATGATACAACAAAGTAACAAACCATCATAGATTGCAAATTGCCAAATTAAGTCTAGAGACATGCAACTGAGGAGGTCAAGGATTAATAAACAGTCAATGAGAAAACAACGCTGCAATAATAACTTTGACCTATTGAACAATGAGATTGAATGCTATAACTGTCACAACTTTGGCAACAAAGCTACAAACTGCCATCTCAAGAATTACAAAGCAGATCCAAGGATAAAGTTCTTAGATAGAAAGACCAGCACATGGAAGAGGAAAGATAGTGAAAAATGTGGTCAAGCACTTTCAACTCAAAAACAAAAGGCCTCTGGGAATATAGACAGTGGATGTTCCAAGCACATGACTGGAGACAAGGATAAGCTATTGTCCATAAGTAAAAGCAAAACATGAAATGTGATCCTTGAAAATGATGAACCAGGCAAAATCAAGGATAGAGGGATGATGAGTTTGAGTAATGACAAAGGAGATGCCCAATACGTTCTGCTTGTGGATGATTTGAAACATAATTTGCTCAGTACAAGTAAAAAATGTGACAGAGGTAGTGAAAAGGTGTACACGTCCAAAGATTGTAAGGTAAATGTAAACTCGGGACAAGTGGTGAATAAAGGCATAAGGACAATTAATGATGTTGAAATTGAATCCTCCCCTGTGTAGAAAATCCAGGAACTATCAGCAGTCTTCTTGGTCTG
>JASDQU010587890.1:72427-86011 GCA_032191745.1 Picea mariana | reverse complement strand
TTCCCATTTTGCAATTAATTATGGGTAGTATTCAGTTGTGTGCTCATTGGTTCTGCACTGAGAGAACCATGGCCACGTTGGATGAGGACAGTCTCTAACCATGTGGCCTTACTCATCACAATTATAACATATGCTTGTCCCTCTTCCCCAGTTCTTTCTCCTCTGAAGTCTCCTCCGGCTCCACCTCCTCGACCTCTTCCTGGTCCCTGAGGGTTTTCGTTCACCCTGAATGTTGTTCGGTCTAACCTGTCTACAAGTGCATCCAACTCTCTACATTGATTGGTAGTATGCATGGTACATGTGAAGAAATCACAGTGTATTGTATTTGGTTCTATCGAATATTTCTGCATAATCGAGAACTGTCTTGGCCCATGCCCATGGATTCGATAGATTTCATAATACTCAATTGTTGGTGCTACTTCACCTCCTGGAAAAGCATGATATGGGGTGGGGTTATGGAATGGTAAGTTCGTAGAAACTTGTGCAACTCCTCCCATGGGTCCTGGTGGGGCTACCATCGGATTCAGAGGAGGTACCATTCCCCTTATCCATGGACATTCATTCACCATATGTCCTTTTGTATAACATCTGATGCACCAGATTTGTGGTCATCCTAGTCTGGGTATCATCAACTCTTGAATCTTTTCTGTAAGAGTCAATATTTTCCCTTGTAGTTGCACCAAATTCGCATATGTTGGCAGTATGGTAACTCTTAGGCTCCTAGGGTATCCCTCCATGGATTCAATGTTCATCGATTGTTCCAAGGCATCTGTCAAGGTGGCTATTCATTGTTTCATTAGTAGAATCTGAGTCAGAGGCAACAATCCCTGAATGTAGCATTCCCTTTGATGTTCCTCATGGATTGGATGTACCAACCTCCCTATAACATCTTTAAATTTATGGTTGTATTTCCAGGATGATTTACCTTCCTGTTCTTGGATCTCATGCAAATCAGATAGATTATGTTGTTCTAACTGAGGTAGTTTGAACTCTGCCATGAACCTTGTCCATACCTAGCCAAGAGTGAACACTTTACCTTGCATTCCTACCACTCCTAGCTCAATGATCTTCATGTGCCACTTGAGAGCACAACCTCTCAAGGTAGTCTGGAACTCGACCATTTTACTCACATCTAGAGTCCATATGGATCTCGAGATTACTTCACACAAGAACCTATGTTTCTCAACATCTTCATCTCCATTACCCCAAAATTTTGGGTACCAGGCAATCGAACCTCCCACATGGCCAACCATTGTTGATATTGTTGTTCTTATTAATATAAACCCTAATGGTCCTTCTTGTGATATACCAAGGGATCCCAATATCCTCCATGTACTCAAACTTCTTGGTTGTGACTGAATAACTAATTGTACTGGAACATAACTAGCATGAGAAGGTAGTATCAAACTTACCACTTGTATAAAAGACACCTGGGGTATGGGTGATTCGGGGCTAGTGCCACTGGCTTCGAGGCAGTTTTATTTGATCTTGGGGTTCTCATTTTCTTCCACTGGAACAATCTCTTTGGCTGGATTCCCAATCTCTCCTGTTATCAAGGATGAATATTCTCTTTCTTCTCCAAGATTCATGTCAGATTCTTCCTCTCTTACATCTACACCTTCTCCTTCTTGTCCAACCTCCCAGGGACTTCTTTCTCTCTATGCTTCTCTCTTACTTAATCTTTGACTGGCTAGTCTTTCCTGTCTTCTCACCTTCCACAACTCTTCCATCTACCTTTCCTCTACTTAACCTGATCAAACTTCTTTCCTCAACTTCTCGAACTATCTTGCTACTTTCTTGATCTTTTCATGCCACCACTTATCAACTATGGTAGCTCTCTTCAAGGCTCTCTCGTCTCTTGAGTCTATTTCTTTTTGTTTCCCCCCCATTTGTCAAAGAACGCTTACCCTCTCCCAAGCCATGACTTTACCCCATCCTCACCCTACCCCAAGAGAGGGTGTTTACGCTACCATCTCAGTCAGGGACATAGTCAACATCCCCTCTTCCATCAAGAAAACCTTAATTTACATAAGGATTTCTATCAACATTCTTCCCCTTGTGTCTTTCTTGAAAATCGCCTCTCCGCACAAAAAATATTGGTGTTTCTCAGTTGCAAACTCAATAATATATCCTTCTAATGTGGTACTGACCCAGAAATCAATCGCCTGCATGACTGGACAATCCAGTCAATGAATTGTTGCTAGCTTTCAGTGGCCCAAGTTCATATCCTCTTGACTCATTCTTGGAAATCTGGAACTTCTTGGACCCTCTTTATCCAGTGGAAAAGTTCTTCTGTAAACTTAACCCAAAAAATCTCATATTGGTCGCTTGATCTTTCTGAGTAAAAGACTATTTCATGAGTATCTTCCACTGATTTTCCCCTTAGTTCTTCTTCTTTCCATATGAAGGTGTCACAGTTCATTTCCCACCATTAGTCATTACTATATTTGTGGATCCATGGAAGCATCCTCCCTACAGGTTCCCTTTTAACTCAGGTCCTAGAAACATACCCATTTTGTTGGTGCAAGTTTGGTCAGACCACGGTCCTTCTTAGGTTACCAACAAAAGGTACCAAGTAGTCTAGAGAACTGACATTTTAATCTCCTCCGAAGAGAATAAGTCTCACCCGAAGCGCTGCTGAGACAATTAGATAGAAAAGGGTAAGGAAAATACTTAGGAGGATTCACATAACCTTCAGGAGTCATCTTGATCTTGCGCAAGAGACAAGAATAGATATGAATCTTATGTGTGCAAGAATCGAACCTACTTATGTTGTGAACAAGCATTTAAATACAGAACCATGAATAAGAACTTATAAGCCAGAAATAAGTACTTACAATGCATAAGTAAAAAACACAAATACACATCATATTTCAAAAATTTAGGTCCTTCTTCATATTATCTTCAGAATATTTCTTTAATTACAGACTCAAAAATACACAGTAGGGATTGGTACAGACTCTTGGCTCTAGGATCATGTCACAAAGCTCCAATTCTTAGTCAGATATGTCAATTACATTCCAAACTCGGGACTTGACTTGAGTTGATTGAAAACAACCTTACCAAGAGGGAAATATCGGACTAGACTTAATCACAATCCAACCGAATCACTAGCTAACCAACCAAGATACTCACAAGAACCCTTTTACAATCATTTCATCCCTATATATAAGCTAGGTTGTATCTTTTGTCTCAGCTTGCACACTTTCTTTTTCTGTTGCAACCATTGTTGCTTAGCTAGCATTGCACTGTCTTTCACAATTGATTTATATTTCTCTTTCTTTCTTTGTTGTCCAAATTCTTCTGAATCTTTTGCAACTCGTGATCAGTCAAAACTTGCATGATTCCTTATCCCAAAAATGAAGGGCCCAATAGCTATTTTTAGAATCTTGGGGAAGATATTAGTTTTGGGCCTCATATGTAATATATCTATATATTACAAAAAAAAATTAATGGTTGGACTTATCGGAGAGGGGCCTACCCCCGTAGCAGGAGAACTTTGTATTTTCTTATGAGTTTTTAATATAAGGAGATAAGGTCTTCTTAGATAGCCTAGATTCATCACAGTGTTGATGTTCAGTATGTTTTCTTGTATTTCATATTCATAAATGTTTTTTTCTTCTATAGATAATCTTTAAGCAAGAGAAAGAATTCACCCTGTTGGTTCTCTTTCTCATATTGGTTATTCTTGTCATATGTTTATTAGTTCCTGTTTAAGAATTCACTTGTGATTGGTGCTCTTTTTTTAGTAGCTAGCCTTTATGTTTCTTCTTCTAATGTTATACAAAGATATTCTCCTTTCCTTAGATGCCTCTTGTTATTAGTAATCTTTCCTTTCTTTTCCTCCACCATATCATATTACCTATTTGGCTGAACATGAAACCTATTTTGTCTTTGTTCCCTCTAGAATACATAGCTTATAAACTTTCATACATTTTCAGGAATGGACCCCATTTCTCAATGGCCCTGCTATTCTGTTTTGTCCTACCATCGTTAAATTTTGCACCATGGCAGAATCTGACCTCTGTTCATGCATTGCCAAATATTTCAAATACTTTAAGTAGTTATATGCTCGAGAGATCCCTCTCTATTTGGAAAGGTCAGAATCCAACCTAAAGTTGGTTGAAACAATTACCTTTGTCGTTTGTTTTATCAGCCGAACAAATTTACAGAGTGATAACATTCTGGCGCCATTGTCAGGTGTTAGCACATAAAATTGTCAAAGTCTCGTGAGTTGTAGTTTTTACCAAGATCTGTAATTTTTTCTATCTTTCCTCCTTTCCAAACCCGATCATAGGTGTTTTCCTCTCGGATTGTAGTTTTCCTTATGTCTTCCTTCATCCAGTTGATCGATCTATTTTCCTTGTCGGATTTCCTGAGAATTATCAATCCCAAGCCTTTCTATTTTCCCTAAAGATGATCACTTCTCTCTATACCTCTGTCTCTAGTTCTTTATATCCCCGAGCCTTTAGCCATTCATTCAAGTAATCGTTCAGAAGCCACATTCATGAGAACAAAGCACAACACTTGAAGCGGTTTGATGTGGACGTGATCAAGCGAGTGAGGAAGAACATTTTTCAACACCAGAGATCCCTCAAGAAGATCAAATCGACAGCCATCGGGTGATCGGGATCATATAGATGCATGAAGTATAGCGGACAAAGGTCCAAAATCCTGAGGCCCATCCTATCCATTGATATTGGGAAGGATGCGTGGTGCTAGATCAACATTTCCCTGACTTGCAGGATGGAGTAGTCAAAGGAAAAAGTCTTTAGGACTCGCGAAACACGAAGTCACGATTATATATGGGTCGTACATTTCATAAGGACATGTGGCACAGTATCCGAACTGTAGAAAAAGTCCTTTCAGGAGGTTTGAGGCGAGAAGGGTCGATGTTATGAGCTCCCTACATGTCGATATGATATGGGTCGTTCAATGCGAAGTGATGTGTGTCACACGATTTCAACTATCGTGATTTCGTGACTTGAATATTTTAGTATGAAGCACGACGTGAACTCATGAAACATGAAATTGCGATGCGCCCAAAAGATGGGCCCATGGTCACAGCCCACGGTCATGTGGAAACTGGGTCCTAAATAGAAGGAAAATGCCTATCAAGCAGCGAGCAGTTGAGGTTATTCGAGGAGAATATCATAGTCGTCAAATTCAAGGTAAATCCAACCGTTGATCCATGCAGACGGTTTCACGGTTTTGGGCATCAGGACATTATGGATCAGGGGGAGCAAGGGCTCTCAAAATGAAAAGTTATGATGTTTGATATGGATAAGTGCAGGGTCATGGTCTATGGTCGCATAGGGCAGGAGAATGGAGCCACTTAAAATATTAGAGCACCCGAGTTGGTCCCAGAGAAGGATCCTTATGACCTCAAGGTGCCAATTTTGACTCGAAGGAGTTGTGAGCTCACCTGGAGTATTCATGGGTGTCAAGCTTCATCCTAATCCCAATAATGACAGTTAATGAAAATGGAAAGGTGGTTGAAACTTCGTTTCACCACATAAATGGAAAGCATGGAAAATCTGGTCATGGAGGGTAGACTGTCAGTAGAAAGGCCCCTTTCATGGAATTTCTTGTGAATCCCATACCGATCTGATCTTGCATCTGACAGAAGAATGAAAGTGCAACCTGAAAGAAGAAGAAGCAGATGCCAAGCCTTGTATGCAATGACCAAAGATTACTTCTAAAGGGATCAAGTTTCTTTGAGTATAAATACTCATTTTTGATATTTTGTTAGGGTCGATGGTAGAGAAAAGCTCATGTATTGTAAAGTTTTAGTAACACCTATGGCTTCTAGTTATGTACCTATATTTGAGACTTCTTGTTTAATAACAGTCATCTCTCCTTAATACATCTTGTTGGCCTCTAGTACTGAAAGAGTTCATGATTGAATGATTCATATGAATTATTGTGACTATATTATGATGGATGTTTGATTATAGTGTTGTCATAATTCTTTTCAGTTTCTTTAAGATTTGAATTTAAGAAGATCTTGTGTTTAAATATTTCTTCCGTAGGTTGTTGGAAGACCTGATGTCCGTGACATACCTCTACATCCTTCTCATTAAAGTATTCCTCCTACTCATGCTTACTACAACCTACTGAGTGAAGTTAAATTAAGACCTCACCTTCTTGTGCATACCATTCCATTTTTATAAGCTAAGACGGTATTTTATTGATACTGCACCCATTTGACCTCTTTATAACAAACCTGTGACATAAATTATGATGGATATCAGGCTTACCTCTATCGCAATCCAGAGGTGACCTCTGGTGCTAACATTTTTGGCGTCATTTTCGGGGACGAAATTGAATATTTTCCCTAGGATTGAATGACAAAGCTTACTAGTTCTGAAGGTGCATTGAAACTTAGTATATCAAAGATTGCAACTGTGCACCTGGCTACTCCACTGTGGTGACTCCATTGATGTGAATCCACTAGTGACTCCACTATTTCAGCAGTGGCTTCTAGAGGCAGACACACAAGGTCCAATCCGTAGGTGCCTTTAGCAACACCTAAAGTTGACCCAGAGAAAATGTAAGAAAGGGAAATTTCCCTCGAGGAGGTACTTCTATTGATGAACCAAGTATTTTTGATGATTTTCATTGTCCTCCTATAGAAACTCCCATATTGTCTTCTCTTTTTCCTATCATATTGTTTGTTGGTGTTTATCGAATTTTCAATTTTGGGAGTGTTCCTATTGATTTTTCCCCTCCTGGTATGGGATTGGAGGGATAAATACTTGTCACTCTTCTCTCCCCTAAAGTTACACCTTGGTCTAAACCCTAGACCTTCGAAGATTTTCCCACTCACAGTTTTATTACTCCTCCTCCTATTAGAGTTATTGATTATGAAGAAAGGGATGTCTCTATTCCCTCTAGCCCTGTAGCCCTTTTTCCTCATCCTCTGTTGTTCCCCTTTCCTCCTGGGATCTCGATTCTGGTTCCCCCTATTCGGACCCGTTCCCCTCCTAGCTCTCCTCCACCTCATATCTCAATGGTAGAAGCTAATCTTCCTCGAAATAGAATGGACTCTATAGTAGCTGTAAGATATGCCCCTCTAGTCCTACCTCATTCCATGACTGCTCTTCTTGTTGGAGATTACCTAAAGTATATGCCTAAGTTCACTGGATAGGAAGACATAACTGTTGAAGAGAACCTTGTTTCCATCTACAGTTATGCCAACAATCTGAATATTGAAAATGAAGATGTTTGGATGATAGTCTTTGTCGAGAGCCTTGATGGTGAGGTTAGAAAGTGGTTTAGGGGATGGAATCCTGGATATATTACTGGAATTGAAGCTCTAGACGATGTTTTCTTGAGGCAGTGGGGGGATAAAAAAGATTTTATGTATTATATCATAGAGTTTGGGTCATTGAAAAGAAAAGAGGGAGAATCTGTCTCTGACTTCTCCAAAATATTCAATAAAATGTACAATAAGATCCATGTTGAGATAAAACCTACAAAATCCTATGCCAAAATTACTTATGCTAGTGCTTTTGACCTTGATTTTTTCCTCCTTCTCAGAGAGAGAAGAGCGACTTCCTTGCCTCACATGCAATATGCAGCCCTGGAAGTAGAATCCAATGTCTTGGCGGTTGAAAGACTTAGGAGCAAAGCTGATAGAGATAGAGGAAGGGGAATATCTAAGGCCTCAACATCTGGTTCTTCTGCATCCCATCCCCAAGTAGAATAATTGAACAAGATGGTGAAGATCCTATATGAAGAGATGGAGAGGATGAAATTTGAAGGGAAGCAAGGTTATAAGAATATCCAAAATGTTGATAACAGAGCCAGCTTCAAAAGACCAAACAATGCCCCTCAAATACTCCTGAGAGATCCTAGAAATAGAGATAGGGATGTTCATAAAATCCAAACCCCCCTCCAAAATAACCTCGTTGTTGATGAATAAGGGGAGGAAGAAGATCTTGAGCCTGAAATCCATTTTCTTGGAGAAACCTCCCCATTTCCCAATTTGAATCAATCTGCATATGAATAATCCCTCATGAACAGTCAAATAAATGAGCTAAGTAAGGGTGAGAAGGCCAATGATAGTGTTCCAAAAAAATACAACCTTCGGTCTAATAATAAAGAAGGGAAGTCTGACATCCCTGATCCATCTCCCAAAGTAGAGAATCCTACCAAATATGCAACAAACAGCAACAAAGAAAATAAAGCTTAGAATCCCTCACCGATACCCCAAGACCCTATCCCATAAGTGAGATAAATTTGGAATCCCCTCCCCTCCTTCAACTTTGAGCATGAAATTCAAAAGATTAGAATCCATGTTCCCCTTTCAGATCTATTCAAGCATGAAGATTTCAAAAAATCTCTCTCTAAGTTGTTGTAGTTTGAGCCTTCTTGTCATTCCATAGACTCAGTAAATATTCAAGATGAAAATCCAGCAGTCATATTAGGTCCTATGGTAGAATACAAAGATGATTCATATCATATCCCCACTTCTATAAATCACTCAACATACATGAAAAGATGATACATAATTTTTAGATGGACTCAGGGGAATCTCATAATCTCATGCCCAAAACTGTCATGGAAGAACTCGAATTAGAAATCACAAAAGCTTATCATGATTTGTATTCTTTTGATTTAGGAGGGTGCAGTGTCTGGGGCTCATCAAAGATCTGGTCATGACCGTATTTCAGCTGCCCATGAAAAGTATGGTCATGGACATTGTGGTAGCTTATATCCCTCCCAAGTTCGGCATGTTGTTGTCAAGATCTCGGATCAAACGGCTTGTGGGAATGTTGCAGATGGACCTCACATACGCTACCATTCCAGTGTTTGGAGGGGAGCATAAAAGACTATACAAAGAAGCCCAATTGGCCTACATAATTAGTGATGAAGCAGACCCCACCCACCATCCTATCTTTTCCCTTGATACCGATTTGGAATCCATATTTGTGCAACTCACTGATACTCCCGAGGCACCTCTCAAAATCAGAAAGTAAGCCATTTATTTTTGTGAAATACCTCCCCCAACTACTTCTATGTGGAAGATATTCTTTGATGGAGCCTCTTCTAGGGAAGGTGTTGGTGTCATAGTGGTTTTTGTGTCACCTTGTAAAGAAACCATATCCCTATCATACAATCTAGAGTTTGAAACTACCAATAATGTGGCAGAGTATGAAGCTCTTGTTTTAGTTTTGAGGGCTACAAAAGATATGGGAATTGAAAAGATGGCAATGTTCAGGGATGTTGAATTGATAGTTTAGTAGATCATAAATGCTTATCAGGACAAGCATCCTCAACTGAGAAGTTACAAAAATGAGGTGTGGGACTTAATTGACAATTTCTTCTCAGCCTTCAACATTTAATTTATTCCAAGAGAGGAAAATACTTTGGTCTATTCCCTCGCTATCTCAACAAGCCAGTTTAGGATCCCTCTGCCACCTAAGCTCAGGTATGAGGTTGAGATTAGATATAGGCCCTCTGTACCTGATAATTCCAAAAATTGGAAGGTGTTCGAGGATTATCTTGAAATCAAAATATTTCTTGAGTCAGTTGATGAATTCTCTGCATTACACATTGATCAGGATCATGATTCTAAAAGTGACCCTACCCCTGAAGTATTTCTCAATAAAATTGCTAATCACCATATTGTTCGGTTGCCTAGAAATCACATTCCAAAGGGATTAGTTCCTTTAGAAAGATTGTTCAATGGTAACGATGTGGTGGTAAAGGTTAAATTTTCAAATGAAGATGATGATGTAGCTGAGTGTAATATTGGCACAGAGAAAAATCCAACGTTTGTCAAGCTGTCAAGAAGCCTGTCAAGGGCGTGGAGGGCTGAGTATGCTGAGTTATTAAAGGTATTCACTAATGTGTTTGCCTGGACCTATGAATACCTCAAAACATATGACACCAGCGTTATTGAGCATAAGATTCCATTAAAGGAGGAGTCCAAACCATTTAGGTATAAATTAAGACAAATTAATCCTATGCTACTGCCCATCATGGAGAGAGAGGTAAAGAAGTTGTTGGATGCCCAGATCATCGTGCCTTTGAGATATTCAGACTGGGTGGCCAACCTGTTCCTGGTGAGAAAGAAGAGTGGGGAAATAAGACTTTCTGTCGATTTCAGGAACCTGAACAAGAGATCAAATAAAGACAATTATCCCTTGCCGAAAATGGAACACATATTACAAAGGGTAATTGGCGCATCAACGATATTGACGGATTTTCAATATATAATCAGATATCGGTCCTACCTAAGGACAGAGAAAAAATAGCCTTCACCACTCCCTGGCGTACATTCATGTATGCCAAAATTCCCTTTGGATTGATGAACGTGGGGGTGAACTTTCGGAGAACCATGGATATCGCCTTCATTGGAGAAAAGGACAAGTTCATGGTCATCTATCTAGATGACATTACATTCTTCTCCATATCATATAGGGAACACTATGAGCATTTAAAAAGGCTTTTCCTGAAATGCAGGAAATTTGGTCTCTCCTTAAATCCCAAGAAGTCTCTATTTTCCATGAAGGAGGGAAAATTGTTAGGCCACATAGTATCAGTTGAGGGAGTCAAGGTTGATCCTAGCAGATTTGAAGCAATTAAAACCTTGTCACTCCTGAGATCCAGGAAAGAGATCCAGTCTTTCTTGGGAAAAACTAATTTTCTGAGAAGATTTGTTTCCAACTTTGATGAGATGGTAAAGCTTATGAAATCCCATGTTTAGGAAAGGAAACGAAGTCAAATGGACTAACAAGTCTCGAAATTCCTTTGATCAGATAAAAAATTCCTTGACTGAAGCACCTGTTCTTATCAGTCTCGATTACTCAAAGGATTTCCTCATTTTTTCATTTACTTCATTTGACACTGTAGCTGTTGTTCTGTTGCAGAAAAATGATGAAGGGTTGGAGAAACCCATTTCCTTATTCAATCGGGCATTGAGAGATTTTGAGGTGAAATATGACATCATGGAGAAGTAGGGCTATGCTTTGGTTAAAGCTCTCAAAGTTTTTAGAGTCTATGTCCTGCAATCAAAAGTCACCGCATATGTCCCTTTGACTGTTGTTAAGGAAATTCTCACCCAGCCAGACATAGATGGAAGGAGGAGCCGATGGATTTCCAAAATCCTTGAGTTTTATATAGAGATCTAGCCCACCAAATTGATCAAAGGTCAAGGTTTAGACAAGCTGCTTGTTGAATCTAATTGTAAAGATTTGGGGGTAAATTTCATCAATAATTACTCATAAAATCAGCAGGATGAGATGTTCGATACAAATTCTCAGGAAGACCCCCCATTAGCAAGATGTCCTTGGTACAACGATGTCATATATTTTCTACAGAAATTGTAGCCTACAGATGGCATGCAAAGGAACAAGGCAAGAGATTTAAATATCAAAGAAATTAGGTATTGCCTTATTAACCAGGTCTTGTATTGGAAGGACTCTTTGGGCATCCTTTTGATATGTTTAGAGCCGTAGGAGGCCCAAAAGATTATATTTAATTTCCATGATAGCCTATGTGGGGGACATCACATTTGGAAAACCACAGCGTACAAAATTCTCAGGGCTGGGTACTATTGGCCTACTCTATTCACCGACGTCTGTGCGACAATCAGTTCTTGTATAAAATGTCAGAAATTCTCTAGAAAGAAGCAACTCAAGTCTCTTTCGTTGAATTTGGTGATCGCCTCAGGGCATTTTCAGTAGCGGGCCTAGACTTTATCAGGGAGATTCATCCTCCTTCAAGCGGTCAACAGAGGTGGATCCTAACTGCAACATATTATTTTACTAAATGGATAGAATCTATTCCCACAAGAAGTGCTTATCAAAAAGTGATCATTAGTTTTATTGAAGATATTATAGCAAGGTTTGGTTGCCCCAAAAAAAATCATCATTGATAATGTTGTATCCTTCAAGGCTTGTTATCACTGAAATTTCGTCTACACATGGCGACAAGAACTCTGCATCATCAAAACAACAATGAAGTCATTCATGGCACTGAATTAGTTCCACAGCATCCAGAAGGGTAAAAAACTATACAAAGTAACCAAAAATTGAAAGGTGCTTTAGAGCAGTTTGAGGCGCGCGCGCATGCGCGGGACAAAAATGTGTTATCAGTGCATGCGCGACTGTCAACACAAGAACCCACGCATCTGCTAATACGACGCATTAATTGAATAGGTCGACCTCTCAACCACCTACGGACCGGCTCCCAAGTTGATTTGACTTTCAAATCAGAGTCAGATCTGCAAAATCGACGAGTTAATGACCTAAGTGAACCCTAAACGGGTCCCTGTTCACACTTGAAGAAGGTTACGTGACCGCCTGAATAAATGCTATAAAAATCCGTGAGGAGACACTGTTTTGTCAAGGAATTCTAAGCACTGTTATGTTGTTCAGATGGTTCAGAGCTCATCCTTTGACAAACAATCCACCAACTGCATCACCCAGAGTTCTTTCACTGCCGTGCGCAGTTCATCTCATTTGTAAGGAAAGCATTGTGTGAGGGCCCCGGAGAGCCTTCCATTGGAGGGAGAAGGAGCCTTTGGTCTCTTCCTTCAGCGTGCTCTGGTTTCATTAATACACCAGCCTGAAACCATTGATGACCCCTGTGTCTTGTGTTTTATGTTCTTTGTTTATTTTCGCAGTGTTATTTGTTTTCAGTTGATAGTTAGATTGTAGTTTGTTTTATTTCTGTTAACCATATGCTCGATAACTGTTCTGCCTTGCTAACCCAATAGGGTATGCAAGAGCTTTGTATTTGCTCACCTGGTGACCATTTGAACGCAACCAGACTGGCGACTCCACTGGGGAGTTAAGGTATCAAATCCTTCCTCAGTTGGGTTTTATTTGCTTTCCTTTTGTTGTTTTTAACTTGCAGGGACACAAACCGGCTTTTGCCGACCTGTTAACCGGTCGATTCACAGCAGAATCGAGAGAATCGGTGATTTTTCACAAGCGCACGGGTATTCTACCCCACAGACACGCGCATGCGCTCTGGTTCTCGATACGGTTCGCGCGCAGGCGCCTCACGCGCATCTGTCTGTACTAACACCCACGCATTTGAACTAAGTTTTTCATTGTAAGGTTTTGGATGTGGGGAAAGTCATTTTCCTTTTCAACAATGATGTTATGTATGCTTTAAACACTGCACCACTTAGACCCCTCAACTTATAAAGGGGATAGTCAAACAAACATAGGCACTTAGGAGGATAAAAATCGTTTTTCCCTTATTTTCTTTCAACCACGTGGATGGCTTGTTTTGATTTATAATCTAAGTTGAACATCAAATTGTAATCACATCTAAACTCACATTCGGGACTAGAAGTTGCAAGTAACAATCTTGAGTATGCTCTTTTCTCACGCCCTCTGGCGATCTTGAGAATCAGAAAAAGATTGCGAAAACGATCTCATCTCCCTTAAAATTTCAAAACTTTTAGGAGAGGATAACGGCTCTTTCGAGACCCCTCTTAGTTTCATTTTTTCAAACACATTTTTGTAACGGGCCCATACATGCCCACATGTCAAACAAAGCTAGAATAGTGTTTGAATCTCTGCTTTCTTAGATCAGAAAACTAGGAGAGTTTAAAGGTTT